>MU224049.1:242806-255274 GCA_018584345.1 Thuja plicata | reverse complement strand
GACCTTGGTGGAAAATAAACAAGTTTTTGCGGGGCCCACAGAGATGACACAGGAGTAGAAGACCATAAGATTTGCATAGATCCCAAGGTGAAAAAGATCAACGGCGCGCGATGAACCTAGATTAGATCAATTTATAGTGTGATGCCTAGATCCAGAAGATGCAAGGAGGATAAACCCAAATTAGATCAATGGCTAATGTGATACCATAGTCGGGAAGATGCAAGGAGGATACAATCAAGGCATCGTGCATCTTCAACATGTGGTGGCGCTGAAAGTAGTCCAAACCAAGGTGGAAATAACATGGTGAGCGTGCATGAAGGCATATCAAATGGCATGAATCTTGAGGCGTAAGATTGACAATTGGTGCGATGCCTCTAAGGGAAAGAGGTCAAGATCATCTCATCAAGGGATTACATCTGGCTGACACATGGCAGTGTGATAGGTGGCAGGCCAGGAAGAGCAAGGTGATGTAGGTGCCCAGGTGGACTTGCCAACCAATCAGGAGGTGACACAGGCACAATCTAGTGCAGTCTGGGTAGAATAGGAGAATAAGAAGGTAAAATGCAGTGCAAAATTTAAAAGAAACTAAGAGATTAATATGTCAAGGTAAATATTTAATGTGCAAAACTAAAGTGTAGTGTTAAAACATTAAAATAGGCTATTAAAAATGCAAATGCAGAATTTCAAACATATGGAAAATATTATTAAATTTACAAAGGAGAAATAAAGAAATAAATTACAGGAAAGTGCAAGTATAATAAGGAGAAATATTGCACAGAGTATAGTATAAAGTATTAAATCTCCATAGGAAGACTAAGGAAATACAAGGTATATTAAATCAACACATTGTTTTAAAGGATTGTAATTTTCACTTGCAAATAAAAGAATATTCACGTGAAGGTGAAGTTGAAGTTTTAAAAGGTAAGGGGCAATCCCAGGATTTGGATTTTTTTGAGAAGATAAAATCAAATTTTGGCATTTGAAGAGGGGATTAGTTGTTCAGATATTTTGGGGGGAATCAACGGGTGTCTATTGAAGGAGGAATCAAGAGTTTTCTCTCTTCCCATATATTGTGATTGGCTTGATTGTGCAAGGGTTCCAATTTCTTGTTCTCCACAGAGAGTTTTAGATTGCTAGCTCCAGGAGCTTCCAGTTTTTCTTGGTTCCATAGAGATATAGCTGAAAAATTGTATTAGATTGTAAGGAGAATAGAATAGGCATTTTCATATCTTTTGTATATTATTGAAGTGGTAAATATTGTAGATTAGATTGGTACCGAAGCAAGATTCATCATACTTAATATATTTTTTCTCAGATTTAGGTCTCTCCTTGGTGCATGTCTTTGAATTTGGGACTTTCTAATTCATTGCATAGAATTTATGTATGTATATGTCATTAGTCTTCAGTTCTGATCTAGGATTAGATTAAATGATGCTGTGGATGTGAAATAAGTTCATTTGATTGTCTACAAGAGGATATTATAAGAAGTGTTTGGTCTGATATCTTTTGTATTTATGGCTTTAAGTCTTCGACAACAATTTTTTTTTGTATTCTTCTCCTAAACTAGAAGTATTTCCCAATGGATAAGGCACTAATAAGAAATCAATACATTCCTTGGTGATACATGTCAGATTGGTCTTGGCTATGTTCTGCAAATTAAATATTAACTATGATATATCATATGTTTTATGTGGTTTTCTTGTTCTACCAATTTCATGGTCCACTTCATGGTTAACGTTCAATGGGTGATTAGCTGGTGACCTAGTATCTCCCGGTCATGCTGAGCCTATGTGAGATCTCTACCTGATTAATGCCTCACAAAATATTTGAAGGTGTTGAAGGGTGTCCCCCCTTGGTTTTGCAAAACCTAAAGTGTGGAAGGATGGATTCGCATCCTTGTTAGTTGGTCCTTTTCATTCTATTGTGAAAAAGTTGGAGTTGTCTTCTCTTAAATATCTATTGCAAAATAAAAGGGTTTTTGTTAAGTAATCTTAGCATAAAAAAAAGCAAAACTATGTTCTGGCCATTTTTGTTGCTTCTAATGACATTGTTTTGGAGAATCTAGCTGGTCTCTTTATGAAAGAGGTTCAAGTACCTGATGTAGTAATTATGATTGTAGGTCATTTGGCTATTTTGAGGCATTGCAAGAAGTAGCAAGTTTGTTGTCTAGGGTTTTTAGCTTCTTTTTTGGATGAATCATAACCTCTACAAGAGCATTGATGAATAAATATTGTGGCCTACAGATGCGTGCATTTTGCGGTTTTCAAATTGAAATAGAGAATATCCATTCATGTACGTTATTGTGGATGGTCTTTTGTGCACATTTCTAAGTGTATATTTAAGTTTACTATCTATCTTATATTATTAGTATTTTGTTCATGAGACATTTACCTGACAAGGGGATCTTGTTTGATGATCAAATTTGTATTTGGAAGAAATGTAGTCTTTTATTAGAGACTCACATTAAGGTTTTCAAAAAGAAAACCCATTTATTCAATGTCATTGAAACTATTACGTGTGTGACAAGTAAAGCATATTGGGCTCTTAAAAGGATTGAGAGTTGATTATGCAGCTCCTTTTCTTTTTTAATTTGTTGTTCTTTTTGAAGTGGTGGTCACTCTTACAATGAATTTCTCTCGCAGCTCTGCAAGTTTTTTCTGAAAGGATTCTTGGAATTACCTTTGTGGAGGGTATTTGTTTCTCTGGCAGGTGGTTTTTTTTTTACTCTTTTGCAATGCATATATTTCTTGGTAGTGTTACTTCTATCAATTTTGTCTTGCAATTGAAAAAGAGGGGTCTGATGTTAGGCTTAAATTTTTTAAATAAGCTTATTTCAAGGGATGAAGGTCTTCATTGTGACTTTGCTTGTTTTCTCTAGAGGTATGAGATCATGTTTTCATAACTAATTCTTTTAGGTTTATTATCAAGTGTATTGATTGCAGGCTTTTCTATTTATGGATTGTTTGAAAAGAAGCTCAGTTAGGAGAGAGTGAAGGAAATAGTGTGTGAGCCTGTTGATATTGAAAGATAGTTTATATGTGATGCACTTCCATGCGATCTTGTGGGGATGAATGCCAACCTTATGGCTCAATATATTGAATTTATTGTTGATTGATTGTTGGTATGTACTCTATATTGTTGGTATATAATCTATATTAGAACTATTTTTGTTGTACACTCTATTGTATATATCTTCTGCTTAAAGCAATGTTATTTTTGGATGTTAACACTATGAAACATTTTGTCCATTCTCAGGTTCCACTAGGGTGTAATAAAATTTATAATGTGAAAAATCTATTTGATTGAATGGATTTTATTTCCCTCCAGTAAGTATCTATAGAATCAATGTTTTGGTTTTTATTTGTGTTTAGTTTAGAAGTTGTTAGTCTGGTTTGGAATTGTTATATGCTTTTGCAAAGGAAATTGTTATATTCTTATGTCGAGATTGACCAATACTTAAGGGCATTATGTATTTAGGTTGGCAGAAGATTTTAAAGCCATTGCATTAAAGGCTTTGTTGAGAAAGTTTGGTGAAGAGTCTCCTTCCTTAGGTATTCTATTGATGGACCCCCATGATAATGGGGTATGGTTGGAAATATTTCTCCTTGCCTTTTATGCAAGACACTACATCATTCCCTCTTGAATTAGAGTTTGGTTGATGGCCACTTTCTTAGTGATTTCATGTATAATTATTTCTAAGGCCAATTCGCAATAATTTGAAGTTTTAGATAAATTATTGTGTTTGGTTAGGAGTCTGTAAATGGGAAATTAAATTTTTTTTGGCTTGTAAGATTCCAATGGTAAGTTTGATATCCTGATGATCTTTATTGGATTTTTTCATTAACAAATATTGTAAATAAGTCAATCGATTATGAAACATTTGTCAAAAAGTCAAATGTTTGAATCCTTTAAGGCTTGAGAATAAAATCATTATTATTATTATTTGGTAATAATTTTTATGTCATTTTTCAAATGTGAATTATAAATTTAGGAGTTTTATTTTCTATAATTGGTAAGGTATAACTTCATGAATTTATAACTTTTTTGTTAATCGTAATTTAATTTTTTTGACTTATTTAAAATTATATAAATTCAATATTAGTGGCAAAGACTATTATTGTGTTACTTATTTTTTTACGGGGATGGATTATATTAAAAAAAATCTCATCCTTATGATTCAGCTTATAATGTGTGTGGATGCAATTTCATTAACGAATAATATTATACTAATTTTAATTTTTGAAAATTTCAATTTGGAAGATAGGAAGGGAGGAGGGTATTGGAGAGGCTGTGGGTTGTGATATTCAATCATTGCTAATGAATATAAATTGCTGGACTCTGCTTCTTTATTTTAAGTGCGGCATAGATTTATAATAATGGAATTATATATTAATAAATAATATGTTATTTTAATTTAAAAAATAATAATTACATTTTAATTTACTTTTATCTTCATCTTCAAATATTTAGAAATAGCTGTATTTATATTCCTATATGTTTCCATAAATTATTTGCTCATCACTTTTAATAAATTTAGCAATTAAACATCAAAATTCAAAATTATTTAGAAAAAAACTATGTATAAAAAAGGAATTAGAAAAAAAATCAAGGCATTTGCTAAAAATAGATGTAATCATGACATTAGTCTACCAAAAATCTCTATTGTATTTAACAAAATATTATAACTAAACTTTTGATATTACTAATACAATGACATTATTGAAAATATATCAAATTATCTACATAACCCTTGCACCCTCAAAGGTGTAAGTGCTAGTATATAATATCTTATATATAATGTCTTAAATATATGGTTGGATAACCAACACTATCTTGATCAAGAATGATGGATTCTAGGCATTTATCGCATTTCATAATCATTCAATTTTTCCTCTCACATCTTCATAGGTAGCAGACAATTAAAGGAGTTCCAATGAAGTATAATTCTTTGTTTTTTTTTGTTTTTTTGTTTCTTAGCTAGAGTGAGGTTATGTAATTTTTTATTCTTCCATGACAATTCTAACTTTTTCATTTTAACTCTTTCATTTAATTTATGTTGAAAAAAACAAGTTGTAACTCACTTCTTTCTATTATGTCACAAATTTAATAACTAAGAAATTGATTAGTTGATTTTTAGTTTGATAGCTTGAATTCGAGTAGTATAGTTGAATTTGAGTTTTTTCGTCTAATAACAAATATATGAGAAGTTTTTATGATCAAGTGGTTTCTTAATGGAATGACATCATAGCTTGAATAATTTATTTATGAAATATTTAGAGTAAAATTGATAGTAAAACATAAAATCTTATAAATGTCCAATTGTGAAGTAGGCTAGAGATGAAGGAACAATTTATAAGGGAAAATTGTCAAGTGCAAAATTGAAAACTTTGGTCATGCTGGAAATTTATTTATTTATTATTTTAATACAACTATTCTTTTACCATTCCAATAAGATTTCTATGCATTCATGTCTTTTGGATGGATCTAATATTTTTTATAATATAGAAAAACACAAAGTGGCATGTCATAATGACATACATAGAAATAAAAATACAACCATTAAATATTTAAAAATGAAAAATAATATATCTAAGAACTATGTTATCTTTTGTTTACTTATGAGTTCATCCTATTTTCTTAATACTTATTTTATAAATTTAATTAGTTGTGTTATGTGTAGAATCAATTTTATTCAATTCTATTTCGTAAGTTATTATTTTACAATACAATATCACACTGTAAAACTAATTCCTTTGTAAAAAAGTATTTGTTATAATATCATGTCCCAATCCAATTAAAATTTTAAAATATAATGAACTTAGATCATTTCTCTATATTTTGAAGAGCTAAGGTCAGTCGAGTAGGAAACATTTTATTTAGTATTTATTTAGTTTCAATATTTTAATTTATCGAATGTTGGACCATTAAATATTTTCTATTCTATATTTAATTCCAAGAGCAGCAATAGGATTCTAAAGTGGCCATTTCTACACGATTCTATATGATTATGACAAAAATTTATGACATATTTTATTTTTAAATATGATAGTGTAAGGGGAAGCAAATGTAGAGCACAAGATACAGTCAAAGTTCCAATGCAATTTTTTTTCGACCAAAGAGGGTGTTGGCTTTTGTTACACAAACTTGGCATAAGTTCTATCAATTCATGGATAGAGGCTTACATGGATCATTTTTTCAATTCAACATTTCTAATTTATATAGTATGAACTTAATGCTCTGAGATAATCTTTTATAGAAGAAAATCTATAGATCATTGCAACTTGTGATCGAAACTCATGAGTTATAAGAGTTATATGATACAATTTATTCTATTCATAAGGAAATTCTAATCTAGGGAGTTCAACTAAGCATTAAAAAACTATAATTTGAAATATTTTTTGTTGTGTTTCTTTGTGAGGGTGGGATTATAGTTTTATTTCAAATTATTGTAGGTATTGTTGGTATTGTGTGAAGCATTGTTTTTTATTGATTGAGTAGGGAAGAGGCCCTAATCCCAAACGATAATACAATCATAACACAATAGCAAGACTTCAGGTTATTATAGCCTAAAGACACAAATTCCTTTCACTAGTACTTCAAAATTTTAATAGAATAACTTATAAGAAGACCCATATTCACTAAACTATCACTACTACTATCCTTATTTACTAAAAAAAATTATAGTAGTTTATGAACTTAAAAAAGATGAAGCTACAAGACTTGAAGTCCATATCCTTATAAAAAAAATGAGTCCATACTAGCCCTAGAGGCAACTAAGTTTTTCAAAATCATGAAAAAATACTAGTAGCAGTCTTCAACATGTAATAAACTAATATATTTCTAGTAATGAATTCCCTGCAGATAATAGAATAGATAAGGCACTCAACCTTAGTGAGTATCTTCCTTGGTAGCATCCCCACTAGTAACGATCTTCCAATTTTTTGAGAGATTCTTCTGAATGATAGTCCAGTCCTCATCCTATTTGTTGTGTTCACCATCATCCATCCCCTAGTTCTACTCAACATCCTTATTCTTCCAAATATTCTATATTTTTATTTGTCCTAACACAAGGCCCATGGAATCTTTTCATAGGAGACCATTTGTAATCCCCCCAAAAATATAGCATTTCCAAATTGCTATTTGGCTTGAATAGCGGAAGCCATTATTTCCTCAAGAGAAGAAACCCTATTCTATAAGTCTTTGAGTTTTTCATAAAAGTGAGGGTAATTCTCGTTGTTCATAGAAGGATTTGTTGGAAGAGGAGCCTTTCTTGTAATTTCTTCCCTACTGATAATAGGGGACACACAATCCATGTCCATGGTATGATCAAAATAATCCAAATTGATAGTTTTATCCAAGGTTTCTCTTTGTCTTTCTCACCAGCTCATGATCTTTACCTACATAATCCAACTCATTAGAGTTACTAGTACAGTCCTCTTCGACGGGTACATATTTGAAGTAAGTTTCTAGGACAATTTCTTCCATGACCTTTTATATTTTAGCTCCTTGTTCAGAAGATGGATAGATTGGCTTCCACCTAAGCTCTCTTTGGACCTAGGACCCTTTACTATTTTTCCTAGTTTTAAGAACACTTAGCTTGTAGCAAGTAGATTTCTATTTTTTGGGGTAGTTTTCATTACCTTAGCCTCTAGGGGTTTTGCGTATGGTTAAATTTGGAAGCTTTTCATTTTTTCTTAGTACTAGGGTTTGGGCTCTCCAGAAAAGGTTTACTTTCAATAATCCCAATACGAATAGAGCTACGCAGAGGATTATTTTGTTGGTGGATTTTAGAATCAAGATAGGAGATAAACCAACTTTGAAAGGGGTTTATCAAACTCAAGATGATATAACACAACATTAACCCTTGATGTATTGGGGGAGACCCCTTTATGAGTACTATCACACATGGACAAATAGAAATATTAAGGCATATCAATCTTTCTTCATGCCTAATATGGTTCAGAATAGAGAGATGGTAGTCATAGAAAGTACTATACCTACCTTCTAAGGTAAAGTAATTCATGAAATAATATAAAAATAAAGGATAATGGGGATGGAACAAGGATCTATCATGTACATATTATCATTTGATTTAACAAATATATTTTCTCCAGTTTAAATAATTTCTTTATATACACCTTGTAGTCTCTTCATATCCTTTATTTCTTTGTTTCTCCTTTTGCATTTAAGTCTAGTAGCCTCACGAATCAGTTGTGGGGTGACTTGAAATTTAATACTTTCAATAGAGATGTAACCCTTTTTTCAAGAGTTGTAGAATTTGGTAGAAAGGGTACGTTATACCCCTGCATTACCAAATAAGACTAAGTAAGCTCCACTATGGTGAAGAGATTCTAAAAATCTTCATTTTGCATCAACTCTTTGTATTATTTAGGCTCTAATCTTTTGAGAGATTCCCCCATCACTACAGATAACATGAATTATCCCCACTTTCATAAACAAGTAAAAGACTTACAAAATACGGTTGTTACTCTAGAGGTATTTGTTTCTTCCACCATTCAAACCAAACAATAATTTGGCAATGTTATATTCTAGGATTACGCATGGTCTCATGCACATACATACATGAATACATGCATGCATGCATGGATACATACATACATACATACACACATACATACATACATATGTACATACGTACATATATACATACATGCATGCATGGATGCATACATACATACATACATATTAACAAGAGGACTACAAAATTAATGTTTTTATAATTTCTTTGCATTAAAAAGGTGAGATCATAAGAAAGGTTATTCATGTTAACCAAAAATTAACCATGTCCTAACAATACATCTAACTATCATTTTCAATAGCTTTAACTATGTTATCTAAATCATCGTCCAAATTTATCACTGTATACACCTACAAATTTCCTCACTTAATTTAATAAATATTTTATTTAGTTATTTAATTCATTAGCATCTTCTTCTATTAATTAAATAAATAATTTTATTTAATTAATTAACGCAATAGCCTTTTCTCTTAAATAAATAAATATTTTTTATTTGGTTATATAATTTCTACCTCATTTTCTCTCTTAGTATAATACATATTTTTATTTATTTATTTAATTTTTTATCCTTTATTTTCTAATCCTAGTCGTCTATCTTGTTCGCATAGATCATAATCTAAATTTGTAGGCATGTGACAAATGTCATTCATCTTTTCATTCACAATTTTTTATGTGTATTTTCCTAACATGTGTACATTCATTGAATTCAAAGATGTGTTATCCAAAGTCAACATCTCTACCTAACTCTTACCTACCACTCAATCTTCTCCCTCCATTTCAAATCAACCTCCTAAGATTATTCATCCTTATCTACCCTCTTATTTTTCTATTCATCTTATATGCTTTTAATCTCAACCCTTAATTATTTGAAGGACTTCTATGATATAAGATCGTTCCTCCACATTTGAGCCGAATCACAATCATTTAATCGTCTAATCATTGAATGCAACTAACAAAAATTATGAAGATCTTTTTTTATTATTACTTACTCACTATCTTGTTACCATCTTGCATCATATCTTCATATAAACAACAATAAACTACACTCTATTCCTTTCATGTTGTATTGTGCATGTGTCACATAATTGAAAGAAAACATCAATTATACAAGGTCTTGAATGATAGGAGAACAATGGAGTCATGCAAATCATGACTGTGATGGTATAATTTTATTAATTATATTTTACATTTCTTGATTTAGAGCTCTATTGATAATTTTTTGTAGGAAAAAGGCAAAAGATGGTAGATATTATATTAATTTGAAATATAAAGTTTGTATACAAAAGAAATTAGGCTCTGAGTGAAACAAAATATAGCTTTGAAATTAAAAAACATTCATGTATGTATCTGAACAGAAAAGATAAGGATTTCAACCAGCTATGGATAAACATTGAAGCCCAAATTTGTTCATAAGTAACCCTAAGCACACGTATATCAGCACTACACAAATATTTGATAACATATGAAGGAGCATGTATCACCAAATGGCTCACAAATAGATAAAGAGTATAACGCCCAACTAGTATGTCGGTAAACTATAAACTGAAATTTGGAAATTACCGAAACATAACGAGAGGACGTAAACAACTATTCTTCCATGGCTTCAACAAAGGCCTCATTCTTGTCCTTCTATTATGCAAGTTCACCATTGTCCTCTGGCATTTGTCCCTTATTAGCACTCTTCTAAGCATCACTATCACCCACAAAAAGACACTATGGAGGGTTGGCATTTACGTCTGGGAATTATGGACGCAGGTGATCTCAGCGTGTACGTGAGCCAGGAAGATGAGAAGGGCATGAAAAAGATTCGAATACGCGTCGTTTAATACAGGACCAAGCAGCCCTCCATGTCTACGTAGAGATTCTCTAGTCAACCTGTAATTTTGGGTTAGAATGGAGTGTTTAATATTATCATAGGCATTCACAAATGTGTGATCGTTAAGTTTGGGTTAGAATGGAGTGTTTAATATTATTATAGGCATTCACAAATGTGTGATCATTAAGAAGAAATTTGTGTGGAAATAAACCTCCAACCAACGCATTGCCGCTCCACAGGTCATAGCATTGCACAACCTTCAGTAGGGAATTATCTGAGAGAAATCTAACTTTGACCACCTTTCTAGAAATTTGTTCCAAGGCACAATAAGATTGAAATAGGTCTATATAGTTAGAGAGAAAAATTTAGAGAACCTAGGAATGGAAGATCAATCTGCGAGCCTCCCGTTCAATATTTTCATCGCCAAGAATCCTTCTGAAATCTTTGCAATACTGGAAGAAATGGATATTGAAGACATAAACCATTTCATTGTCGCCGAGTCTCCATGTGAATGGCCTTTCCCACTAAACAACTGGGATGAGAACCCTATAATTGCACAGAAGGTATTCCATGTGCATCTTGGAAGAGGTTTTGCAAAGCTCGCACACCCTGAATTCTCCTTCCTTAGATGAATCGGCTTCTCTGCTCATTGTCACTAGAGAAACCACATCGAGCCTTGGATAAAACAGAAGGTAAAACCCACCAAGGCGATAGAGGAGGTAAGGAGCATTTTACTGCATTAAAGTTGTGTACAAACAAAATTGCGGAAAATCCCAATTTAATGGCAAGGAGACGGCTGGCCGTAACCATCACACACTAAGCGTTGACTGCTTAGGTGGTTGGTGTGGGCCCTCCTAACCTCTCCCTGTCGCCGTTTGCATTGCCGTTACTGCCGTGTAAGTTTAAACTTTTGAACTGTTTTCCCGCCCGTCAACGGAAGTTAAAAATTTTGAGCTATTTTTCCCTCTTGTCAACGCAACAAAATGGTTTCGACCCGAACAGTTTTATTTGCACAGACAAACTGGGAGCTTTGGAATGGGGATATTGCGATTATAGTTGGAAATTTTCTGTAGACATGTCTGCAGAATGTGGATGCATAGACGACGGACGTGAATTGTTTGACAGGATGCCTCCAAGAAATTTGGTCTCATCGAATGCTACGATTGCAAAGAGATCCACGAAATGCGTTTGCTGAAAGGTTTTTAAAAATTTCAATCCAATAAAATTCGCAGGTTCAAAGCCATATCCTGAAATCTTTGTCAGCATCCTTTCTGCCTGTAACAAAATGGTGACAATCTTGAATTAGAAAGCACGTGAGCAGGTTGGTGTATCCCCCGGAAGAATTCTGTATCAAAGGAGTGGGTACAAAAATTATTTGATAAAATATTCAGGGAAATGCAAAATCATAATGAGGCACGTGAATTTTTTGACATAATGCCTCAAGAAATATGGTCAAATTGTTATATTATGTTAATACCAGTATGAAGGCCAATCAATGTTGATATGCAAACTTATTTTAAGATTATTACAAATACCCCATGTCAAATGGATTTGAATGTTGATCAAATTTCTTTGCATCCAACCTTGTATGTAATACATGTAGAATTGAAGAGCTTGTATGTGTTTTTAATTTTATGAAAGTAAAAAAAAAAGTAAACAACTATATAAGGTATATTGTTTTATGTGCATTTAAAATTTTATGTAATAAGTGAAAATTAATTGTTTTGTTTATAGATCAGTTTTATATACAAAATATTAATATTTTAAAATCGCTTATAGTATCATTTTATGAAATTTCAATTTCATTTTAACGAACGATAATGCATATGAAAGATAAAGATATTATAAAATCTTATCATATCAATGTATATAATGTCTATGCTTAAAAAATCACAAATGTACAATATAATTTTTTGTATTATTCAAAATTATTTTAATTTACAATAATAAATAGTAATTTGAATATTTTTAATACCAAATAAAATTATTTTAAATATTAAATTTGATGTATCTACATATGCATAAGAGAATTTGTAGAGATGAATTTAACATTTTAAACAAGAGTTAGAAAATGAAGATTTTTTTTCCCTATAATTCTATATATATTTCTTAA
>MU224049.1:224855-242756 GCA_018584345.1 Thuja plicata | reverse complement strand
GAGATGAATTTAACATTTTAAACAAGAGTTAGAAAATGAAGATTTTTTTTCCCTATAATTCTATATATATTTCTTAACCATTCGGAAATCATGATGTGCTCTCAAACAAAACAAAGCCAAGCTTCACACACATCATGAACAAGTCAAACATACAAATTTTATTTCAAAATTATGTTCACAATTAGACAATCTTTTCCGTTTACTTAGATTGTACTACATAACATAGACAATTATTTCTAAGATGCCAAGATAGAAATGATCCATAACTTATGTGTATGGAAAGTAAAAGATAAGAGAAAGTGTATCTAATACAACAAGTGTATGTGATAGAATGGAGTAGATTGTAAAGGTCAGATTAAAGTGACAATTCATGTTTCAATATATCACCTTTAGTGACTTTTAGAGGGAATTCTTGCCTTCCACATATAAACAAAATGTATATAAAATCTCTTATAACATATCGTAAAGGGTCAAAAATCCATGTAAACTCAAATTTTAATATATTATACCAATTTTAGATTATTTCTTTTTTACTTTCATTTCATAGATTTTTCAAACTTTTATGTTTATTTTATTTCTATAATTTGATACATTTAATTCAATGAATGTTAAATCAATCCAATATGTGTTTATACCATTGATACTTTGTTGATGGCGATCCATTACATGTGGTAGACTTGAACATATTTGTGCAAACCAAATCATGTACATAGTTTTTTCTCCTTAAACATTGTGTCATCTTATACTTAGGTTGTGGGTAATTTAAGATGACTAAAAAGTAGTTATGGGTTCAGTTTGAGAATAATCCTCACATTTATTTCAAAATAGTTAATCTATCTAGTTGATATCCTTCAACTTACCAAAGCTAACAACTTCTTCAATGATTGTATTACCCATGTCTTCAAATTAACCATAAAATTGACATGTCCTTAACAATGGGATCATTAGATGGTGTAATTTGATAAGATGCTAACTCCAAAAAACAATAAGATATAAATTGAATATGATTGGGATAGGTATAAAGTTTCTTATGACTATATTGCCCATGCCTTCAAAATAAATTTGAAATTGGTATATCCTTGAAAATGGTAATATTTGTTGGTGTTCAAAATTATAATTCTCTAAATCTATAAAGGTAGGATTCTTCCTAAGCACTTGGGGTGTCAAACTTACAACAAAGCATCAAACTCATGACTAGGTAAGGTATCTTTATACTAATTACTAAGGTGGATAATACCTTGTTTGATTTTGGGATCCACTAAACCTAGAATGTAATTCCTAAAGGTATCTTAAATAGGTTTTATATCAAATAAACATAAGATGATAATTTAATATCTATTATTTAAACCCAATGTATACTTAACCACTATATATATCACTAGGTGAAGACAAAATAGTTTTATATGATATGTATTAAGCTACTATAAAACCTTGCATATTCACCAATTAATCATAATATTATCGTGATGCAGGAGCATCGTGGGTTTGCTCGGTGACTACTTTGGAGTTCTTGGAGGGATGCTAGATAGTTGCTTTGGAGAGTACGTGGAGTGTTACTCAATCAAAGAAGGGTGAATGCTCGTTCATTATTGGGTGTAGTGTTGGCCAAGGAGCTTGGTCACTAAAGGGCTTGGCACATACTGTTTCTCAGCTTATACGGTATTGATGACATTAATTTTCCATTAGTATGAAAACTACACTTTAGGTAAGCTTACATCGAAAGACAGGACTGAGAAAACCGAAGATCAGATACTAAGAGATCACCGAAGATGACTAAGTATAAAGAGAACTGATGACACAAGTTAGTGTGTAAACCAAAACCCAAAGACAGAAAGATTAAGTGGAACCCAAAAGAGGAACCTGATATGCAAGTTAGAGTAAAGACCGACAAGACATATATAGTGCAACCAAAAGAAAAAAATTGAAGGACAGTTAAGCATGACCGACAAACAGAATCAAAATTCAGTTGCAGCCCACAAAAAGTGGATCTGACTTCCATGTCAGATAAAGCATGTGTATTCTATTTATATGATATTTAATTGTTTTAAATCCATTTCTTTAGGGACAAGATACATGAATGTAAATTCTTTAATCAGTCTAACTAATTTAAAACACATAGACTAGGAGATCTAGGTATAAGTTGTAAACCTGATCTTAGAGTTAACATTGTTTTTATCATAACTCAATGAAGTCAATCCATCTATAAATAGATGATGCAATCATTCATTATCATGGATGAATAGATGTTGTAAGGAGAAAGGAGAACATGAATGAATCATACAAGCACATCTATGGATCAAATTGAGAGTTTGAAGAATAAGGACAACAAAAGATGAATTTGGTTAGCAAGAACCAAGAATAGAGCATATTGAGAATCAGAGGTATTATTCAATCACAGTTAAGGTGATAATATTTTTATGTGAACTAAATAGGATCTGTATCAGCAATAGGAGATTGCATTTACCAAGTCAAATTGTAATTTTCTATCATTCTAACAAGTGGAGAAAAGCGTAAAAATCCTTTCAAGGAAGGTTGATTTAACCATCCAACATCAAATCTCTTAACCGAGTGCACACTCAACTGTGTTGCTAAAGCTCTTAATAGAGTAGACTTTAACAGGTCTCTACTGATACTCCTAATAGGGTAGATCATCAGAAGTGATCAAATTGTAAGCCTTAACCGACCCCTTCGAATCTGTAGATAGTGAAGATTTTGTGGGTGTCATCCCCACCGCAGTTTTTACTTCCTCACAATAGTTTTCTGTGATATTATATCTTGTGTTATGTGTCAAATCACTTTCATGAATGTTTTTATGAATGTTCACATGTATGTTAATGTTATGAATTGATATAACTCATAGCAAGATAGTTTAAATCAGATTGAATGGATATGCAATTGATTACAGAGGTTAATTGATAGAGCGATATAAATTTTTTGGAGGTATTGATTCACCCCTCCCCTCTTAGTACATACTTCCCATTAATGCCAACAGGTATTTCTTGGCATGTGTTGGTTTCTCGGTAATTCTTGTTGGTTTGTGGATGCTCGGCAATGCTTGGCTGGTGGTTCCTGGCACTCTACAGTTTGGCTTGCCGACTGGTGTTCTTGCAGATTTGGGAGGCTGACTTGATGCATTTAAATTATGTATTGTGTGATCATGATGTGGATCGATTGTGTGGATGTGTGTGGACCTATTTGGGTCTCGGATCTTTATTTTATGTGCATTTAATAAGTGTTGTAAGCTGACTTAAGGCATTTTGTATTTAGTTTACTTCTAGATATTTCTATTTGCAATAGGTCGACTTGTGGCCGTGCTATTATATAAGGAGGTCTGGGGTAGAATTGTTGAGATAGTTGTAAGTGGGTAGATAGAAACATCAGATTGCTTGGAGGCTTGCGAGCACAAGTTTAGATCTGGTTTTCTTCCACTTAGCTATAGTGTATGGGCGTAGAAGATGAGTAGATGAGTGGAGGAGTAGCTTAAAGTTGTGAATTTGTAATTAGCAGAGCCAGTGGCTAAGGCTTAGGAACAAGGAGATTCTTAGAGGCCTATGTACACAAGTTTAGATCTTGCTGGATGTTTCTACCAGATTGTTGTGGCCTATTGTTACATATTTGGCTAGAAAGGGTTAGGGTTTTAGTTGGATCTTGAGGGATCTTCCAAAATTATTATTTTCTTTGTAATTGGCCGTAATCGGGAAGGCCTTGCAGCCCGACACATTGCATGTAATCATTTTTTTATGAATAAAATTTCAGATTGTTATTATCAGATCTTAGTTTCCTATTGTGATTCCATTGTGTGGTTGTTCAACTGGGGGATTGGACATCTCTTTTAAGAATTATCCCATCCTTGTACTGGATCAGGTGGTATCAGAGCTTGAAGTTCCTGAGTGTGTGGACAGATCGCTGAAGGTGAAATAGTTTGCACCAAGACCTTGGTTTGTGTGAAGTCTATTAGAGAAGAGTTCGATCTTGTGGTGGATTGTTCTTTCTAGATTCCTTTATATCTTTTTAATGAGGTAGCATATCATGGTTTTGACTTACAATTGTAGAGGACTTGCAGATGGATCTTGATATCGATTGATGGTTGCGAAGATGGAAGGTTGATCTTTTTGAGTGAAGGTTTGATCTGGTTGGAGATTTGTTGCAGAGGGTTTGCTAAGATCTTGGAAGATGCCTCTAAGAATATTGGACCCTAGAACAATTGTAGATCTCTATTATGTGGTTGAGAAGAAGTTTGCTTGGTTGGAAGATAGTTTGATCGATCGAGTTAAGGAAGACATTGTTAAATTTTGTAGAAGTCTATGGAGCTAGAGTCTACTGATCTGGAAGTGAGTTGTTTGGATGATTAGAAGACTTGTTCAAGAGAGAAGAGGGTGTGACAAGGTCGAGATGGAGGTTGGTTTTTTTGATCATTCTGTGGATTCTGATGCGAAACCTACGGAGAAACTTGTGCTCATTGCTAAGGAGATTCCTAACCTTATTTATGTTGGGACGGAGACATGTTTTCATGATTAGTTGGTTATGTCTGACATGGAAATTGTAGAGCATCTTTTTGTGAGCAATGAGATTGCTGGTGTTGTGAGTTTGGGTTGTGTTAATGCGGGATTTCATATCGTTGTTGTTGTGGATTTGGCTTTGGATCTACATGTTGTTAATATGAATGTAGAGTTGGACACTCTTACTATTGAGATGGGTTGTGGTGATAAGTTGCATGTTGATTGGTTAGTGGTGATACATACACTTCTGGTGTTTGGATGGATGAAGTAGATGTGGATGATTTGTAGATTGGTTCTCTTATCCTTGATGGAGTGGAAGCCTTTGGTGAAGATGAAGCTGGTTGCATAGCTTTCTTTTGGCACCAAAGTGTGGAAAAAAAATTTCTATTTACCTAGAAAGTTTGATGCAGGAGCATCATGGGTTTTATCGGTGACTACTTTCGAGTTCTTAAAGGGGTGCTCGGTATTTGATTTGGAGAGTGCTTGGAGTGTTACTTGGTTGAAGAAGGGTGGATGCTTGGTCATTATCAGGTGTAGTGTTGGCCGAGGAGCTCAGTCACTAAAGGGCTTTGCACATACTGTTGCTCAGCTTATACGGTATTGCTCGACATGTGTTGGTTTCACAACAATACTTGTTGGTTTGCTGATGCTTAGCAATGTTTGGCTGGTGGTTGCTGGCACCTGATTGTTTGGCTTGTAGACTAGTGTTCTTATAGAATTGGGAGGCCGACTTGGTGTATTTAATTTGTGTAGCGTGTGATCATGATGTGGATCAATCATGGGGATGTGTGTGGACCTATTTGGGTCTTGGATCTTTATCCTATGTACATTTAATAAGTGTTGTAAGCTGACATAAGGCATTTTGTATTTAGTTTACTTCTAAATGTTTTTTATTTGCAAGAGGTTGACGTGTGACAGTGCTAGTATATAAGGCGGTCTGGTGTATAATTGTTGAGATAGTTGTAAGTGGGTAGATAGAAACAATATATTACTTGGAGGTTTGCGAGAAAAAGTTCAGATTTGGTTTTCTTCCACTTAGCTATAGAGTAGGGGGCGTAAAAGATGAGTAGATGAGTAGAGGAGAAGCCTGAAGTTGTGAATTTGTAATTAGAAGAGCTAGTGGTTGAGACTTAGGAACAAGGAGATTGTTTGGAGGCCTTTATGCACAACTTTAGATCTTGTTGGATGTTTCTACCAGATTGTTGTGGCCTTTTGTTATAGATCTAGCTAGCTAGGGTTAGTGTTTGAGTTGGATCTTGAGGGATCTTGTAGAACTATTATTTTCTTTGTAATTGGCTGTAACCGAGAAGGCCTTATAGCCTGACATATTTCATGTAATCAGTTGTTCTATGAATAAGATTTTAGATTGTTATCAGATCTTGGTTTCCTATTGTGATTCCATTGTGTGGTTGTTAAGTTGGGGGTTTTGACATCTTCTTTGGGGATTCTCCTGGCCTTGCGCTATATCATATCGTAATCCCTTAAGATAATTTATTTAACATTAAATACAAAATAGATAAAGTCTAGAGATATTAAACATGATCTTGTGATGATTTAGGTTTTTGAGTTCATGTAAAATGGTTCTCTCATAATAACACAAACTAATGAATAATATTCATATCTAATTCCTACTTATGATCTATTAGTCAATGATGATTATAGTTTTGGTATATGGTGGATGATAAATTTCAAGCCCAGTGGATATTCATTGGGTCATAATGTTCAAGAACACCACATGAGGAATAATAAACTTTAATTTAAAGGAAAATTAGTTATGTATATACATATACACCATGAATAATAACTTTTTTAAAAATATTATTTTTAGTTGTAATGTTGTAAACTACACCCTCTGTAATTCTTCATCGCATAATGCCTCCAAAATAGCCAAAAATCATAATCCCACCTAAGTCTCTATATCATCCTACCTACATTGTCATTTCACCTGTCTAGATTCTTGACCATGCGACCTATTCAGTTTAGGATGCGTGCACGCCGTAGAGACATTTGTGGTGTACATTTATTCTATGAATGTGTAGAGTGAAGGTGGTTGTTGGGATGTTACACCTACTATTTTTATGGTATAAAATCTCCCTAAATAGTCTACCAATGCTCTGAATCCTCTAACCATGTTTAAAATTCATCTTTAGCCTTATTTTCAATCTCTTAGTCATTTGAATCAATCACATACACTCTCTAAGAATTTTTAATCACTCTCTTGAGCTCTCATCTACCATTGTTGATAGTTTCCATCTTATTGTTGTCATTTTATTGTTGTTACATCACTCTCCCTCATGCACAAAAGCTTTATCTGACCTTCAACCCATAAATATTTTACTTTGTGGCTTTGAAAGGGAGTAATCTAACTCGAGCCCTCATTTTATTCAATTTAGCATTTGTATCGCTTATCATTTTTTACTTGTTAAATCATTTTATCATTACCAATTTATCTATCATATCTTGGTTGTTCATGGAGGTGGAAACACCAAAACAAGATTCTAACTTTAGTATGCCTCTAAAACAAACATCCCAACACTTTTATTGGTAGCTCTTTCATTTCCAATAGTTAGAATATTTTTATCAATTTATAAAGCATATTTATCTTTGTTTATTTATCTTGCATTCATATTTATGTCAAAATCTTTGTTAATTAATTGATTTCCCTAGCTCATGAGTGCACTAGTTTAGTGAGGTGGCACAAGGCTTGATTTGCTCATTAGGATTTAATCAATCTCAAGGGAAATGAATTCCCTTCTCCATATTAGTTATACATCTCAGGCTATAGAAATTTCTTTGTAATAAAGACAATATTGTCACAATTTATAATTTTATCTCATTTACTTAATCTTTTATTACAATCATACGAACAACTATGTTGAGGAAAAATCCCATGTTAGAACTTCCCAAAATATATACAAATATAATCATGGTACATTCATTTACAAGAACCATTTACAAAAAAAAAAATTATTATAAATTGTAAACATATGTTTCTCTATTGGAAACTAGATTTACAAAGATTGAAACCCTACAATTTTTTTCAAGTTACAATCATGTCAAGAGTAAAGAAATGACCAATCCTTTGAGTGACAAGAAAACTAGTATATGTCTAGATCCATAAACTAGGTGCCTAGTTTACATATGAGATCCTTAAAATGATGAAATTATATGATATGAGGAAACTTATCAATCTCAAATCACAACAATCAATATCTAATGGTTCATGACTAAAATGGCATTAAGAAATTCCTGTAAATATGTCCAAAGTACTACAAGAGGTGTCGAAGAACATTATATATAATTGTAAATCATTCTTTTATTTATGGATCCTTTTATATTGGAATGCAATCCAAGGATGAACAAATAAAATTTACTAAAAGAGAAGTTAGGGGATGGTGCGAATATTATCGGGATTAAAACCCTAACCTTCATATTAAATATATCATGGGTCACCTTCAAATTTAATTTCATTTCAACTCACACTTTTCGAATAAAGAATATGTTTTGGGCACTAGAAAAGTTGATCTAGTAGTTGCATAACCTTATTATGCCATTTATATCATTCTATGATGTGTTGGGAAGTAGTTGGGTGTGAACAAGGCAAGGCATATGAATTTTAGAGTTGAAGGGTTAGGGATGAAAAGGAACTCATACAAAATTCAAGTTATGCAAATTGGGATGGACATGGAGGAATTGAAAAAGGCATTTTGAAGATAAAAGACAATCTCAAAGTATCACAATTCATTGATGACACACAACTCTTACCACTTATAAAGCATTAAAATTCACTCAAGTTTTCAAGGAGTCAAGGGTATAGTGGAAAGGGTACCCATGTGGGATAAATTTTGAAATAATGATAAGGTTGAGAGAAATATTAGTGTTTTGGTAGAAATGGGTGATTGAATGTAGAAGTTGATACTTCAATAAGATTAAACAAAATTACAAAATTGAGGGAGAAGGGAAAATTGGATGAAAAATATCAATAGGTTGACAAAAGCAAATGTAAAATTGGACTTAGGAAGACATGAATGCATGAAGAAGTCTCAAAGTTAAAAATTATTACAACCTAGAAAAAGTTAGAGAATAACCAAAACAACCCTAGAATTAGAAACACTATGAATTTAGCATTTGGTAGAACATGATAGGCTTGGGGGATGAATAAAGGGAACAAAAAATAAACTTAACTAGGGGAGGACCACTTGTGATTTGTCAAATTGATTATAAATTTTAGGTCAAACAATGTCAAGACACAAAAGGGAGTACCTAATTCAAGCATAAATGACACAATCGAAATGTGAACTAATACCTTGGACTTGTTTGCAAGGATATTTAATTTCTTGTTGTTTATTTCTAAGTTAAAATGAACCAACTAAAGGGATTAATCTAAATGTAAGAAATAATCAACTATTAGATATAGTTTTGTATTTCCCTAAATTGAAATGTGAATCAATTAGCTAATCAAGTTTGAAATCTTTTTAAAGGTAATTTCAACAAGCATTTTTTTATTTTTAAAATTTGATTGATTTGATTCATTGATTGTCTAGGATCCATTAGGAAGAACTTTATCAAGTTTGTTTCCTTGTCATGTTAGCAAGAAATTTTTAAAATGATTTAGATTAATTTTTTAAAATTGAAACTAAATCTACAATCTTTTTAAGCTATATTATAATGTAATGGATCTAATGAATTTTGATCTAATTACTTTTAATCCATAATGTCATGATATAATAATACCAATCTAGACAAAGTTAAAGATAATCAATCTTTTTTCAATTCTAATATAAGCTTTTTTTAAAATAAATTAATCAAATATTCAAAATAATGTGAAAATTTGATTTTAGCATTTGGTAGAACATGTTAGGCCTAGGGGATGAATAAAGGGAACAAAAAATAAACTTAACTAGGGAAGGACCACTTATGATTTTTCAAATTGATTATAAATTTTAGATCAAACAATGTCAAGACACACAAGGGAGTACCTAATTCAAGCATAAATGACACAATCAAAATGTAAACTAATACCTTGGACTTGTTTGCAAGGATATTTAATTTCTTGGTGTTTCTTTCTAAGTTAATATGAACCAACTAAAGGGATTAATCTAAATGTAAGAAAACATCGAATATTAGATATAGTTTTGTATTTCCCTAATTTGAAATGTGAATCAATTAGCTAATCAAGTTTGAAATCTTTTTAAAGGTAATTTCAACAAGCATTTTTTTATTTATAAAATTTCATTGATTTGATTCATTGATTGTCTAGGATCTATTAGGAAGAACTTTATCAAGTTTCTTGCCTTGTCATGTTAGCAAGAAATTTTTAAAATGATTTAGATTAATTATTCAAAAATGAAACTAAATTTACAATCTTTATAAGCTATATTATAATATAATAGATCTAATAAATTTTGATCAAATTACTTTTAATCCATAATGTAATGATAGAATATTACCAATCTAGATAAAGTTAAAGATAATTAATCTATTTTCAATTCTAATATAAGCCTTTTTAAAACAAATTAATCTAATATTCAAAATAATGAGAAAATTTGAATCTCACACCTAGAGATTAGAAGTGAAGAAGCTTACTAAAGATGTGACATATAAGTCCTCATTGGCACAGATGTTGTATTCTCTTTATCTCCTGTATTGGAGTGCTTTGACTAGTGGAAGAAGGATAGGAAAATGGGAAAATAAGGGAAGTGACTCATTAGCCTACTTGCAGATTCATGAAGTGTTTCCAATGAAGAACCCAACTAAGGACGCTTAAACTCAAATTTTCAAAAAAAAAATGATTAGGAACATGATCTAATAGGGATATGTTTAGTTATTATAAAACCCAACTGATGTTGAAATTAGATGCCAAAAATGGTAGAGAATAAACCAGAATATAAATTTTAACACATCATTTTGGAATGTTGAGGTACAAATTTCTTGGAGGCATCCTGTCTATGCTTCCACAATTTGCAAAGATGTCTACTAGGGTAGTTGCAGCTGGATCATCTGAAAAAATTCCTATTTCCTTATCCTGTGATGGATGCCAATATCTCATTCCAAAGGTCCCATTTTGGCAAAGGCAGGGAGGATGTTTGCAAAGGTTGTGATTCTGACCTACAAATTACTTAAAAATAGAAAGATTTAACATATTCAAACTTTCTTAACTACTCAACTTTTACCATATCCAAAATTGTTGAACCGTGAGAAGAAGCAGCGTGCTAAGACCTTATTTTACCTGCAAATCTTTGAGTGCTTTCTAATTCAAGATCGCATTCCTTTCAAGACATTTTGTCACCATTTTGTTACAGGCATAGAGGATGCTGACAAAGATTTCAGGATATGGCTTTGAACCTGCGAATTATATTGGATTGAAATTTTCAAAAAAAATTCAGCAAACGCATTTCGTGGATATCTTGCAATCATAGCATTCGATGAGACCAAATTTCCTGGAGGCATCCTGTCAAACAAATCACATCCGTCGCCTATGCATCCACATTTTGCAGACATGTCTACATAAAATTTCCAAATATAATCGCAATATCCCCCTCCAAATCTCCTAGTTTGGTCGTGCAAATAAAACTGTTCGGGTTGAAATCATTTTGTTGCATTGACGGGAGGGAAAAATAGTTCAAAAATTTTAACTTTCATTGACGGGCGGGAAAACAGTTCAAAATTTTAAACTTGCGCGGCAGTAACGACAATGCAAACGGTGAAAGGGAGAGGTTAGGAGGGCCCACACCAGCCACCTAAGCAATCAACGCTTAGTGTGTGATAATTAAGCCAGCCCCAAGGAGATGAACTTTGGTATGTGAGCAGATTATGAAGGGAGATTTTGAATTGACAAGAACTAATGAGATGTCATATTTAGTTGGTATATCATCAACCATGTTGTCCCTTATTCCCGTGTCCTACCAAACAACATGTGTGAAATCAATTGACTATGTTGTGTGGATAAAAATTATGTAATATGGAAATGCCGAGTGGAGGTGTCACACATGCGAAGCTAGGGTGTATGCGCAATAATTTTACCACCCAACCATAGAAAAAGTTTTGCATCCCATAGGTGAGATGAGATTAAAAATTGTATAATGACGATGTAGCTTTGATTACAGAGTATGATGAGAGTCTCCCTCATCGTGAATGATGTCCTCCATCATGGGGAATTGGTCTAGGTTGGAGGTCTTGGATAAATCAACTTCAAATTTATCACATCCAAAATTAACAAGCAAGTTTGCTAATTTGTTACCTTCTTTATAGGTGTGACATAATATAAATTCATTAGATGAATCTAAGAGATTCCAAGCTTTGTGTAAGATGTAACTTACTTTCCAATTGTGCCATTTCCTATCTTTGAATCCATTTATGATGATGAGTGAATCCCCTTCAATGTGTATTATGGAAAATAAAGATTTTCTAGCATATATTAACCCATGAAACAATGCCTAAGCTTCAGAAATATTATTTGTGGAAGGAAGCAAATAAATAGATTTTAAAGTTATGAGCTCTCCCATATAATTTTGGATGTATATTCCCATCCCAAATATGCGTGGGTTACCCCTTGATGCACCATTGAAATTGATGTTTAGGAAGGTCCGTGAGGGAGGATCCCATTTCATTTGGGACCTATCAAGATTGGTTTCTATATCCAGGCTTGTGGTTGGGTTTTTTAGGCTTGACAAATAGGTTTCTTGAATTCAGCATGCATCATTTTCACACACTTGGTGGTATTCAAGTAATGTTTCTCTAATAATTTTTGTGAAATTGTAGCATCTTGACCAACTGTAGGTTTTGGATTGATCTCCCTACTTGTGCTTTGGCATGGGAAATTGTTTGGCCTCTTTGTGTTTCAGTGTCTGTTCTTAATAATCAAGACCTCTACTAATTAGTGCCTAGATCTGTTCACCAATGCCTCTACCTATTGAGGATTTGATCATTTTTCCTTTCAGTGGATCCTTTTATTTTAGTATTTTTTGGAGGTTCAAGTTTAATAAAATTAATCCTCTATTTTACAAGTTGAACATTTTATTTTGCAGGTATAGCTTTCTAATTTTGTGGGCTTTATACATTGATGCCTCCACCTACATATCAACCCCTTCATTTTTATCACTTACATCTCTACATCACCATTTCTACTCTTGAAAATGTCTAGCATATGTTTGGTTAAATTTGTTTAATATTTTTGTGTGTCTTTTATTTTTATATTAGTTCACATATAAATATCATAGGTTTCTTGATCAATTATCTTTGATGTTTGGTGCACTTGCAGACTTTGTGTTACATAAGGTTTTTCTTGTGAAGTATCCTCTCTCCTTGCCTAAGTAGATCTTAGGTGCAATAAAAAACACAACATCCCTTCTATTTTTAGAGAGGCCTAGCTAGGGTTACTTTCTCTTAGGGTATGACCCAAAATACAAAATTCTAGTGGGATATATAAAGGGGCATGTTGGAATAATTTAGGGCTCATTTTGAGACATAGATGTGAGGTGTGGCCTTGAGGTCCTAATTGATTTGTTACTTAAGTTAGGGACCCTTAAAGGTTTGATAATTAATTCTTCTCCTTGGATCCCTCAAGCTCAACATCCATTACTGTTCTTGCATCCCTTATAACATATCTTTGGTTATTAGAAGGCCAGCCTTTTAGCATTATTGGATAGTATTTTTTGTAAACTTGTACACGCATATGAGTGTCTTTATGTGCTATGAGTCTCATTTATAAAACTATTCTTAGGCATCCTTATAGGGCCTTATTTTTCAATATCACTATTTTTTTTTTTTGTGCTTGAGAGAATTAAAATAATCAAAGATAAATGTTTACTATCACTAGATTTTTTTCTTGCTATATTTATCATATAAAATAATTTATATTTCTATAACAAAATTTATTTTCTAGGAAAACTATCATATTCCTTTTCTTAGGCAGTTGTGCCTATCATTGGCCAGCTATGGTGAACGATAGCCAAGCCTACACTATGGTACCTAAACCTATCTACATTTTTTTTTTCTAGAAAATCAAAAGTTATTAGGGCTTAAAGAATTGGGCTTATCACTTATAGTTATCACCTATACTTATGCCTTTCATCAATACATTTTACTATAGCCCTCATAAATTAGTATTTAATCAAATTTTATCATTTAGATTTTCGTCAAATCTATTATCTATAGACCCTTCAATGCATATGCTAATCAGTGCCTGAGTTTGCACTTCAAAACCTGTGCTTGTCTAAACATTCATTCCAAAAATCATAGATCTTTACGGTTCACATATTCAAGGTTGATCATTTTAGTCCTAACCTATCCATTTCTTCCCCTATAATTTAATCTTACATCATACCTCTTATCCATTATATCTTGCATACCTATTCTATATTATTTGTACAACTTTATCCTAGTCTACTCTTGTTCTTAATTGTCTCTTGGATACCATTTCCTACTCATTATTACTTTACATTGAACATATTTGATTATAGTAACATCCTAACTTCCTTTATTAGATTTTATCATCTTAGTATTGGCATGTGCACTCTTGATCTTTTGCTTGTGGCTATTCATCATAGTCCAAGTTATATTCTCCTATCTTGTTAACAATATAACTAGAGCTAGTTTTATATCATATATTACCCAATCTTAGAATATTTTATCAATAATCAGAGTATATCCAACATCATTCCATTTGAACCATTACCTCCCCTCATCCTTCTAATGGTTAGATCTTTTGCATATCTATCAAAACTAGAGCCTAAACAAGAACATAAATGAAACACACCCATGATCATGACAATGTTAGTAACATTGAAAACATGGAACATGCTCAAAATGAGACAAAATTTCATGGGGAAGAGATACCTCTTCATGAAATAGAACACACTCAGAATGATTCTACTTTTCTTAAAATTCTCTCAACTATAATGAAATACAGTCGAAAATTTAATTATAATATTTCAGCCAATGAATAAATTGAAATAGCCATTCAATTGGATATCTTTACTTATAGATAATGATAATTCTAGGCTTAGTGGTCATGCTAAGAAAACCCCTAAATTAAATCAGGAGACTACCTATCAAAAGGATGCCCAAAATAAATATCATAACTATTATACCTATTACATATTCTCTTATTATAATGGTCTTTTGATGTAAAAAACACCTCAACTATTATCCCTTTTGTACAACAAGTGCAAACCCTTGAACAACAAATTGAGAACATGAAAAACAAAGGCTCTTCCAAGAAAATGTCCATTGAGGACATATGTCCTTATCCTTCTAATCAAAGATTAGATATTCCACCTTTCCATCAATGATTAATTTATCTTTAAATTTTGACAAAATAATTATATTATATGAGTAACTCAAGGATGAGCTATAGAAGGTGTTTGTTATTATCCATAACTATTGATTCCTTTAAAAAATAAGCTTAAAAACATGTGAAAATTTATGCTTATAACATTGAAAATAAAGCCACTATATTTGATCTATGCAATAGAAAACAAAGATGAGAAGCCTTTATCTCTTTCTTACAATGATGGAGACAATTACCTAAGGAATATCCCTATATAATTCCTGATAGACAATTGGTTGATATTTTTTATCGTAAATTTGAATAAATAGATTGGGTTTCAACTCTATGTCAACTACTTGGAATCTTTCAATACGGTCATAGATAAAGGATTAACAATTTAGAAATCCCTTCTTGATTGAGGAACTATCAAGATATTAAAAGATACAAAAAATAAAGAATCCACTAGCTCAAGAAATAATAAAAAGCCTCACTTCTTGTCCAAAAGAAAATTATAGTTGAAAATGTGGTTGTAATTATTAAAACTATTAAGACTGCACAACTTATTTTAAGCCTCAAAGGTCTTAGTTACCCAAAAAAATAAAAAATTTACACAAATGTACTATCCTTCATTGAAATCCACACTTTTCTAACAATAACTTGAATCAACTATGAAGGAATTCATTGAATAAAATTTCATTACATTACCTATAGCCATGGTGTACAATCCTAAAGTTAAGCCCTTATAGTGTGAAGACAGCCCCTATTGTAGGTATCTTAGAAAAACAACACAAGTTTAATAATTTAAATAATCTTAGGAACCTAATTCAAGACCTTATTGACTAGGGATAAATTATTGTTGATGACCACACTTCTGGAAACTTTGATCATAAATTATTGAGAGATCTATGGCCTAAACATGACTTTGGAAAATCATTTAAATAAGACCAAAGTGCAATTTATGATCACATCTTTTATGACTACACCATCAATATAATTAATGAAGAAAATAATTACGTGTCTACGATCAAAAAATTAAGAACAATGAACCCAAATGAAATGTTACTACACATCTAGGAAAAGTTACACTTTGAGTTACTACATCCAAGCCTTCTACCAAGCCTTCTACCATAGCTATAGAATAAAATCTCTTTGATTAATTAGGAAAAATGAAAGAAAAAATATCTATATTTGATCTCGTATGTGCATCACCTTCACATAAGGTTGTCCTTGATAACTCTCTTTTGAAAGCTATAGTACCAACTGTATTCATGAATTTGGGTCTTCATTCCTGCAGCTGCAAACAAACACACTTGAATGAGTCTTTACGTGGTTAGAGGGTTAGAAAATATGAAATCAAAATGCTGAAATGATTGAAGCTAACTGACATCGGCTCGCTGCCTTCTAGTAGGTAGGAGTATAGAATTTTCTTTCAGGTCATCGCAAAGTCCAGTGACTACATATGTTCTAAGCTAAGGATTTAAAATCTAAAGCTAAATGATCTAAATGATTATGCAGATGCAGTTTGTGGTAAATCAAAGATAATTAGAGATTCATTTTAAGCACCAAATGAAAAGTGAAAGATTCATTTTAAAACACCAAATTCAAATGTGCTCTAAAATTATCAAGTTTGCATGCTTAAAAAAATTAAACAAAGCTAATTAAATAAAATCTAAAACGCAAAAATGCTTGAAAACAAAATGCAGTATAATATTGATAACAAAAATTAGGGATACCTGTAAAGGAAAATAGCTTCTCTTTTATAGAAAATATCTCCCAAATTGATGGTTGAGATTAGAGAAAATGAGTGGCCTAGATTCGATTTGAGGAAGGACAATCCATGTGAAAAAAATTTGATTGGTCAAAAGATTCAGTTGATTGAACTAACTGATCAGTATTTTTGGAAACTTCCAAAATCATTTTTAATTAACAACTTTGTTTCCAAAATGATAAATAGATAAGATTAAGTTAACTAAATAAAACAGATTTGTTTCCAAAATGTAAAAAGATAATAATAAGTTAACTAAATAAAATAGATTGGTTTCCAATTTAATAATTAGTTCACTAAAATTGATGACATCATATGCATTTTTAAAGGTTTAATTGATTTTAAATGCACATTTTGTTTCTATTAATTATTTTAATTCCTTTTTAAATTGTATTAACAATTTATTAATTTTATTTAATTAATATATTAGAATATCAATTAAATAATTAACTTAAGGTTTATTTACCAATATATTGTATTTTTACGAATTTATTAATTAATTAAGTATGATGATTAATTAGGACCTAGGATTAAGGTCAGATTATCTTGAAATTGATGAATTGCATGTTTGGTTTAGGACTTAGAATTATCAAGATTCGGGTTTCTTAATACAAGTCTGAGATTAGGGGACTAGGGTTTAGGTGACCACTTTTAGGTCATTATAATTTCCCCTCCTTAAATTAATGTGTGATCAGTGCATTGATTCAAAGACTTGTTAGCGAGAGGACCTAGAATAGTTTGATTTGAAGTGATGAAACCATTCTTTTGAATAAGACCGACTTTGAGCTTGATTGGACAAAGATCGATCAAAAGATTTAAACAGAAAAATTAGTTTGATTTGAAGCAATGAAACTGAACATATGTTAAGAACTCTTAAACCTTTTGATTGGTTTGAATGAATAGTTAGTTTTATTTGAAGCGACAAAAATTATTATCGTTAGGAGATTTGATTAGCAAGAAAATTGACTTGATTTGAAGTGATGATCCCAATTTGTTCAATGTATTGGGTTTCAATAATGAACAACTCGTATAAGAAAAATCTTGTCTGGTTTTGAGTCTATTGACCACTGTATAAGACCATTGATTAGGTTGCCTTTGATTTAAGATGATCTCAACTTGATTTGATGTGATGAAGCTTAGATGCCCCAAGCAATGGGGTTTTGATTGAGGATGTGATCACTGGGTGATCCCACAATAGTGGGTTACACTTTTTTGCCTAAACGGACATTCAACTCTACAATTTGAGAAAAATGTTCACATTCGGATGCATATTGTCGTTAAACTGTTTGAAATCGGAAGACGAAGTAAACTAGAGTCTTTTAGGATTTTCTGTCTAGATTCTAAATATATATATATATATATATATA
>MU224049.1:209437-224755 GCA_018584345.1 Thuja plicata | reverse complement strand
TCCGCTAAAATAACCCTAGTTACTTTCGATCGAAAGTAACTAGGTTACTTTCGATCGAAAGTACCTAGTTTAGGTACTTTCGATCGAAAGTAAGTCTATTTCGATCGAAAGTATTTAGTATTTTTGACCGAAACAAAGAAAAATATTTTAGTGGGTCACGCTTTTCAGGACGAATTCCTTCCTCCCGAAAAGTGTAACCCACTATTGTGGTATCACCCCACTGGAATGTTGATGTATTAATCCTGCCCCCTCAGGAGAAAAATCTAAATATGGCTAGGTGCCCTAGTGATGAGAAGCAATTCAATTGATAAAATGATGCAAGAAGAAGCTGATCTAATTAGAAATAGGTCCCAAGTGGTTAGGACAAAAGATGTACTTTATGGGAGGTTGTTTTTGATCGAGACTGACCAAAATCATGATACATTGATTGAGTACAAGAAAATTGTGAGAGATTTCTATTCATTGGGAGTCTAGAAGACTTGATTATGCAAGCGGTCAGTTGCAGTTGATTAAAAATTCAAATATAAAAAATGACAAGCAAGACAATTTCAAAATTTGATTTTGATTCTGAAAATGGAATCAAGACAGTCAGATTAGCCAAGGGTGTCATTTTCACATCAATCAACGTGCAAATGACCACTTGGAAAAATGAAGATTGATCGACAAGAACCTCATATCCGTCACATTTGAGACAGATATCGATATTATGAACATTTCAATACCATGCAGATGCAGATGCAAGACTAACATGAATGCAACCTAAGGTGTAGTCATTGAACCTTTAGCATTGAAATTTTTCATCATCAAGCATTTTTGGAACATTAGAGTTGATACAATCCTTACTGGTACCACTGGGACCATAACAATATGAATATGACTTTCATTGGATAAGATATGAGAAACTAATGTAAGCATTAGGTCACAAAAGTGGAAATGACATGAACATTGTTTCTAGTTGATGTTGCAAGAGTACACCAGTATCAAGGCATTCAAAGCCAAGATAACCATGACTGCAATCTTGCATAAACAAGTAGAGCAATAAGAATCAAGGAGATATTACTGACCTCACCTTGCCTTGCAAGTAAAAAGGATCAAGGGATGTGAGGCTTTTCCACCTTAATGCAGGAGCTCTTATCACATACACTTTGTTTATTTGACGTTGTTGTATCATCGAGACCACACAAACAAGATGCAAAGAAAAGATTGACAAAAAAACAATGAAAACAGACATCATACAAATAGAAGTTTAGCATACTTAAGCCAATTTTAAATTTTTTGGATGTGTATGTGTATGTGTATGAGGTGTTGAGAAATGTCGTCATGCTTGTGAGTGCAATGTGTTTGATTGTCATCAATCTGTTGCTAACATTTCTGGTATCCAATGTGCATTAAGAAAAATAGATGCGCCCAAAGATAGTGTTAAGAAACACTTTTGATTAGGGTGTTGAGAAACACCTATTGCATTAGTAGAAATATGTCTTTTAGAAATGAGAAGATTACTAACTCTGGTGTAATCAAAGATACGATCAAACTGGGAACCTATTCTCCATGATTACGATAACTAACTTGAATCATAATGTGAGGATGAATCCGATTCAATTTCCCCTAGAATATGAATCTAGATCGGTTTCAAGCCAGGAGGGTTCTCAGAAGAAACAGAGTGTCACAAAAGTGACTGAAATCTTATGTACAAACTAAAGAAAATGATTGTCAAGACTGAGCATTGATAGATGGAGCACTGAGTACAAGAGGCACCTATTTACCAGGTTTTCACCTACTTGGCAGAGATTCTATTTTTTCTATCATGGCACCTATTTACCAAGTTTTCACCACACTTTTTAGGGATCATCATTTTTTTTTAATTTGATGGATCAAGGTGCCTATTTTCCAGGTTTTCACCAAGATGAATATTTTTTTTCAAAACTTTTTCAATTTGTAGTCTTTTTACAAGATCATAAGTATGTACATAGTGTTGATTACAAAGAATGCCTTAGGTGTAGAACTTTTTTAGATGGAGAGTGTTGATGGGCTCCCAGAGGTGTTCTCCTTCAAAAGTGGAGAGTCAATAGGCTCCGGAGCTGAATGCTGCACTAATGATATAATGACCCAACCAGTTGGGCTCAAACTTCCCCTTCTTCTCTCTATGTGAGTGATTGCGGGGATTTTCTCTCAACACAAGGTCACGCACCTGAAGTTCTCTAGGTATGACTTTCTTATTGTATCCTCTTGACATAATTTTTTGATAAGTTCTGAGGTGATCAAATGCCACTTTTTGACGTTCATCTAGCAACTCTAGTTCTTGAAGTATGAAAACTTTGTATTCTTCATCTGGTATAAGTTTGCACAAATAAACCCTAAGAGATGGATTTTCTACCTCTAGGGGTAAGACCGCTTCTTCCCCATATACTAGTGCAAATGGGGTTTCCCCTGCAGTTCTTCTGATGCTTGTTCTGTAAGCCCATAATATAGGATTGATCTGCAAGTGCCAATCCCTTCCAGAATTGTTAACCGTATGATGCAAGATTTTCATCAAATTTTTATTCGAGGCCTTAGCCTATCCATTATCTCGTGGGTAATAGATGGAAGAATAGTGTTGTGTGATTTTGAACTTTGCACACAACTCATCCATGGTGTTGTTCTTAAATTGTCCTCCATTGTTAGTGATGATGGAGGAAGGTATGTCATAGCAAAAAATGATGTAGTTTAGAATGAACAACGAGACTTGTTGTCCTGTTGCTTTAATGAGTGGAACTGCTTCAACCCACTTAGTAAAATACTCAGTAGCTATAATAATGAACTTGTGTCTATTAGAAGATGTGGGGTGAATTTTCCCAATTAGATCAAATGCCCATTGTTGAAAGGGCCAATGTGTAACAAAAGGAATGAGCTCAATTGATGGAGCATGGATAATATTTCCATGCAGCTAACATTTCTTACAAGCTTTTTCATACTTGATAGCTTCTTTCTCCATAACTGGCCAATAATACCCCGCTCTAAGAAATTTTTATGCCAGAGTCAGACCATTAGAATGAGAACCAAAAATTCCTTCATGGACATCAGACAATGCATGGTTGGACTCTTTTTTTATAGACACCTAAGAAAATTACTGTCTAATCCTTGCCTATACAAATCGTTGGCCATGAGAACATACCGCGAGGCATTGCGGATGACGTGTCATTTTTCATTTCTTTTTATTCCATTAGGAATGACCTGATGGCGTAGGTAAGAGTAGAAATGGTGATAACGGGAGGATTCATGTTTAATGACTAAACAAACCATTTGGGATTCGGGGGAGTTGTATGAAGGGAAATGAATTTCTTCCACTAGGAATTTGTAGCAGTAATCTTCCTCTTGTTATTGTGAGGAATCTAGTGTAGCCATTGCATCTGCAACTCTATTTTGTATCCTTGGCACTTGCTGAAATGTGATGAAAGTGAAATATTTATTAAAATAATCAACCATTTGTTTATAAGGCATGAGTTTGTCATCCATAGTCTAGTATACATCGTTGATTTGGTTGATTACAAGTTGAGAGTCACCATGGACATGTAATTGATAAACATTCCATTCTAGACCCAGTTTAACTCTATTTACCAGTGCTTCATATTCTGGTATGTTGTTTGTACAAGGAAACATGAGCTTGTACACCTTTGGAATGGAATAGTTTTGATGAGACAGAAGTAAAATCCTTGCACCTTAACCTTGTTGTGTGAAGGAGCCATCAAAGAAAATTTTCCAGTATCTATGAGTGATGTGCAAAATGGATCCATCTGGGAACTCAACATTGATTGATTCATTCTCCTACAATGGAGCATTAGCCAATTGATCTGCAATTGCTTTCCATTTGATTTCTTTACTCTTAGTATACTCTATGTCAAATTCTCTGAGAAGAATAACCTATTTAGCCAATCTATTAGTGAAGATATCTTTACTTAGGAGATACTTCAAAGGGTCAATTTATCCACTAGTTTGACTGAGTGAGCTAGCATGTAGTGTCACAGTTTTTAAGATGTAAAGACTACTTCCAGGAATTCTTTCTACATCATAGAGTAGATCAACTCATAGGAAACCAATGTTCTACTGAGATAGTAGATAGCACATTATTTTTTGTTTTCATCTTCCTACGCTAGCAGTACCCCCAGTGATGTTGAGTTAGCTGAAATGTACATAATCAATGGTTTTCCTTGTTTAGGTGGCATAAGTATTAGTAGGTTTTCTAGGTACGTTTTGATTTGAGTGAAACATTTCTCACATTGTTCACTCAATTAAGAAGTAATTCCCTTGCACAGAGTCTTGGTAAACGGTTGTGCTCTATCAACCAACTATGAGATGAGCCGTCTGATAGACTTGATTCTCCCTTGGAGTGTTCTTATCTTATCAATTTCCTTAGGAGGTGGAATTTCCAGTATCACTTGTACCTGTTAAGGATTGACCTCTATGCCTTTAGCTGAGATAATGTAACCCAATAGCTTGCCAGATACAACACCGAATAACACAAGGATTATTTTGAGGTGTTTTAGCCATGAGAGAGAATCTTAATTTCCATTTTCAGATCCCTATGAGTGCAAATACTAGGTTTTCCAAAGAATTTCTATTTGTGATTCTGGGTCGCTGTATAATTTGTAGAATTACTGAATGCCCTACTTTTGAGGTCCCACAGTTTGTACTCGGTTGAATTTCATGAGAAATTGAGTGTTCCTCTAAATTGTAAACATGGAAATATGCCTACGTGATGATTTTTAGACCTCATCCAATCCATTTGGTTAGTTTTCTTAACAAATTCCAAATCAAATTTATGCAAGTTTAGTGATTTTTGAAATCAGAAAGTTGGTAAGAGGTTGACTTCAAGGATTCATATTGTTTGACCAATTGATGATCAGAACAAGCTAATTGAAATATTTTTTTCTCCATGTGAAAGTGAATCCATGTCCAGGAGTTCAGATTTTAAGTGTTTCATTTGATGTCTTTATGAAGTCAAAACCAAATGGATTTTATTCAATCCTCTGTGAGCTAAATGACAAGTCACCCAGGAGGCTGAATTTGCATATCAATATTCGGAGGCTTTTTAATGGTCATGATGAGTGAGTCAGATCTCTATGATCTATGCATGAAATTGTGCTAATCTTGAAGGTTTCAAGGATCTTGGAATTGATTTGCTATTTTTCACAACGGGAATCCAAATGTAATTTATGTTGTTTTTACATCTGCATTTGTACAATGTTTTAGAATGACAAAGTTTAATCGTTAAAATTTTACACAAGGATTTGAATTAGACAAATTCCTTGTACTTCCATGCTTAGTGTGTTCTAATGAATCAGTGTGCCAAGTAATGGGTTCTCAAGATTTGATTTAACATTCTCTTTAAGTTACATTTGGGTAGGCTTTGCATGGGTTGACATACTTGGTTACAATGAGAATGAAATGACCATCTTTGGGAATTACAAATTCATAGTCATGATATCTTCAAGCAAGCCTATTTAGTGAATATGCTCCTATGTCAGGAGTGAGCATACCTTTAAGTTTATATGGCTCAAGGTGGTGGTTTAGTCAGTGTTATGAAGTCATTCTCGATGCCACTGAATGTGTTGGGGGTCTTATGATAGAAGTCTCAGAAACCAAATTCAAATGATTTATGAATGTGGCATGGGAGATCAGAATTATTTTATGGACTACCAGGAGAGGTACCCAAATGGAATGTGACCCTAGGGAACACAATTCTTGCAAAAGTTACATAAGGGAATCGTTGAAAAATTTTAAGAGACTCTCGACGCAAATATATTGACAGTTTCCCTTACTTTTATAAAGAGTGCAAAGTGAAGCATGAAGGAGATTTTGAAGCCACGTTATTTAATGGATATGGTTGTTTCTACAATGTGTTGAATCTTTATTCAGAACAATATGTTGGCAAGGATGAGAATAATATTATGTTCGATGCCATATTGATCTTTTGGGAAGTGAAGTGACAAAAGAGTCATTGCTCCTTTTTATAAAGAATGTTGAAACACCAGAAAAGGGAAAGATAGAAGTCTATGAAGAACATAATTTAGACACACATCAAAGTAAAATGGAAATGTGTGAATAGAGCATTCCAATAGTGTCTATGCTATTCTCCTTGTTTCCAGTGCCAAAATAGAAGGTGTGAATGATGTGGACATCCTTTAAGGGTTGCACGATGTATTTGCTAAAACAACTTTAAAACTTTTCAAGCAAATGTTCTGGGTAGCTGTAATGCCAAATTATACAACCTTTGCAATGCCTTTTGGTCTACGCTCTGTTCTGTTAGCATACCAACTGATCAAAAGGATGCATATGGATTGAAAAGGAGCTGGCACAATACAGGAAGAAGAGATTATCCAGGTTGTGTTTATTCTATGACTTTGGAAACTTTTTAGCAAATGAATTCGTAGTTTTAACGCCAAAATCCATAACTTTGCCAATGTATCCCTTTCGCACCATGAGAGGCATATACAAGGAACATGGACTATCTTGGAGAATGCCTCAAACAAATTTGTTTTATAGTGGACAGGTTGTAGATTTTTAAAAGCTTTCAAGCGAATGCACTTGACAGGTGTAAACCCAGATTCTACTAAGGCTGCAAAATGGTCTTAAAATATGGCATGTTTATGAATAGCCCACACATGGAATGCAGAGTAGTTTGCGCTTAAGGATGAGAGGAGTAGCCTATGAAAAGGGAGGAGTCTATGCATAAAATAATGCCAAAGGGGGTGCTGCATTTACCCTCACGCAATTCGATTAGAAAATGTAATAAATATAGCAGGTGTAATGAAAATCTGTGCAAGAGCAGACCACAGGAAGCCCGCGCAAGTTATGAGGGTTGGAGCCTCCTATGCAGCAATTTAAGAGGCATTTTTTCAAAACTTTCAACCAATCCACGTGGTGTATGAAACAAAGATTGCACAATGAAATGAGGTGTTGCTTGGAAAGTACCAAAGAGGGAAGATGCTGCAACGTAAAACATAAAATTCTATGCATTGGGATGTTCTATAGCCTACACAATATATAGGAAAGGACTAGCGCATGGCTTGCAGGAGGTTGTAAAATATTTTAAAGAGTTGCGCAGCGTGCCAAAGGAGCTTAAGAACATTGTGCAGGCTATAGGGTATTATCCCAAATGTGTGGGGTAGTGTAATATTTTGATGTTTATTGAGCACAATGCATACTATATAATATGTATTACGTGCAGAGCTTATGGGAAGCTCAATGGGCTTGGGGTTAGTGGTGACTAATTGGTGCATGGTTCAATTTTGATGCAAAATATGATACTTCTTTAAAATATTGAAAACCATATATCCCAGAGGCATGGGAGAATGGAGCATTGGAATGTTTAGATAGAGCAACGCAATTTATTCTATCTGAAGTAAGGAGGCAGGAGGCTCTTTGGCAGGCCCCTTGGCTAGGAAATGTTGTGTTGACCAGGGTGATGGAAAATAAGTGTTTTGACTGTGCAGAAGTTAAAAATGTTTAAACAATTCAAAGAGAATAATCCCACATACACTAGGAAATGGAAGTTTCAGATGTTTGACGCACTTGGCGGAGCTCCTAGGCAGTCGTGCTTGGCGGAAAACAAACAACTTTTGGCAGGGCCCCCAGAGATGACACGGGAGTAGAAGACCATCCGAAAGATGCAAGGAGGATACAATCAAGGCATCGTTCTTGTGCAACACATGGCGGGGCTGAAAGTAGGTCAGACCAAGGTTGAAATAACGTGGCGAGCGTGCAGGAAGGAATATCAGATGGCACTAATCTTGAGGCAGTAAGATTGACGACTGGCGCAATGCCTCAAAGGGAAAGAGGTCAAGATCATCTCATCAAGGGATTGTGTCTGGCCGACACATGGTAGTGCGATAGGTGGTGGGCCAGGAAGAGCAAGGTGATGTAGGCGCCCAGGTGGACTTGTAGACCAATCAAGAGGTGACATGTGGCATAATCTAGCGCAGTTTAAGTATAATAGGAGAATAATAAGGTAAAATGCAGTGCAAAATTTAAAAGAAACTAAGAGATTAATATGCCAAGGTAAATATTTAATGTGCAAAACTAAAGTGCAGTGTTAAAACATTAAAATAGGCTATTAAAAATGCAAATGCAAAATTTCAAACATATGGGAAATATTATTAAATTTATAGAGGATAAATAAAGAAATAAAGTTAAGGAAAGTGCAAGTATAATAAGGAGAAATATTGCATAGACCATAGTATAAAGTATTAAATCTCCACAAGAAGACTAAGGAAATAAAAGGTATATTAAATCAACACATTGTTTTAAATTATTGTAATTTTCACCTGCAAATAAAAGAATATTCATGGGAAGGTGAAGTTGAAGTTTTAAAAGGCAAGGGGCAATCCCAGGATTTGGAGTTTTTGTCCATGATTGGGCCTATGTCTTGTAGGTGCATAGATAGTTTCATTTTTTTAGCAAGAGTATCATCCACATAGTCCTCCATGGTTTTGTGCATAATATCATGGAAGATATTTGTTACTTCCCTTTGATAGGTAGCTCCTTCATTTTTCAAACCAAAAGGCATGACATTCCAGAAAAATGCTTCCTATGCACATGTGAAGGCAGTATTTTCTTGATCCTCTAGAGCAATCTGTATTTGGTTGAACCTCGAGAAGTCATCCATGAGAGCATACATTTCATACCCAACTGTCGTGTCTACAATCATATCAATGTTAGGCAAAGGGAAGTCATCCTTTGGACATGCTTTGTTGAGATCCCTTAAATCAGTGCATACTCTGATGGATTTATCTGGGTTTGATGCTGGTATGATGTTCGAAATTAATTTTGCATAATCAATAGCTCAGATGAATCAAACTTTGAGTAGTTTTTTGAGTTCAACCTTGATAAGTAATGCAATATGAGGGTGCATTTTTCTAAGTATTTTTTTACTAGTTTTACTCCAGGAACTATTGAGAGATGGTGCACGATAAGATCTAGATCTAAACTAGGCACATCCGAGTATGTCCATATAAATTTTATCTTCTTCTTCTCTTTAAAGAACTCTATGAAATCCTTGAGCTCTTCTGCAGACAAAGATTTAGCCACATGAATGATGTGTGGGTGCTCCTTTGTACCAATATTCACTGGTTGAGTTGGCTTTATGAGAACTGATGATTGGTCCTGTAAATTGTTAGAATAGTTCCAAAGGATAACTAAGAGGGGGGGGGTGAATTAGTTATCAGTAACTTCAGTTATTTTTACTTCTTTAACTTTAGAATACAAAAAAGTAAATGCTTAATCAGATAACACAGTACTCAACACATAATTTTCTTACGGGGAAACCAAATGGTAAAAACCCCAGTGGGAATTAGCACCCACAATAAACTATACTTGTTTGTAGCAATCCTTGTTAGAAGATATTTCAACCCTGTTAGGAGTTGTACAATATAATGCAATAAGTATAGTGACCTGGTTAAGGGTCAAACCCTGTTAGGAGTCTTTTACAAATAACCCTCTTAGGGGTGGTGGACTCATTGTCCAAAAGCTCACTGCTTGATGGTGAAAGCTACAACCTTCTAAATAAAAAATATGCACTATATCTGATGATGAAATGTAGAGTAGACCTGTTGTCTTGATTAGTTCTAGTGTATTGCAATCTTTCACTTCTTCTTCACATAGAATCTTAATGAATGAACCAACTCTGATAATCTTCTCTGTACATCTTTCTTATCTTTTCGTGTCATTCAAACTTAGCGTGTCACCTTTGACTTGTTATAAGTATCTTCCTCATAGTATGAGATCATGGGACCTATAAGACAACTCTTCATTACATTCTTGTTCGCTCTAGTAAGCACGCAAGCATAGTTATAACTGTGCAAGTATAAACCAAATAGACGCGATGCTTCACTAAGTCGACCTCACTAATTTAACTCTAACTTTACAATCTTCTTGAAACATGTTTGGCACCTTTGGATTAATATCATCAGCTCATAACTAAACATGAATATACACACGCATATACAGAAGATAGGCGCAACTCAAGAAACATGTGATATACGTCAGCCCTAAACTGTTACACTTCCAGAACTGTAACTGCCAATAACAAAATTACATAACTTTATTGAAACATCATATCTTAGTCTGCGTGTATGAACATAACATAATAAACATGTCAACATGTATCTATCCACACAAGTCTTCATATCATTATTCAGATAAGTACATACAAAATTACTACTGTGTATTATATGTTGTCATTAATGACAAACATACAATCAATCAACTACTCAGAATCAAATCTCTAACAATCTCCCCTTTTGACATTGATGGCAACATATGATATCAAAAACATCCTCTGTTCATGGTGTCCTCTTTCTTTTAAAATCTTCTCAATATCCTCATCAAAGATTTCTCTAAACTGCTACAGTTCCTCTGTCTGTGTTTTTGTTCCATCTATATACTCCCCTAGAGTATATGTTCCCCCTTAGTACATACTCCTCCTTACTATATACTCCCCCTTTGACATCAATGGCAAAGGGCGCCATAGTCCTTTAGGCACAGGTACTACTCCAGAAGTAGAGTAGTCGACCATTCATCAATCACTTAATGACTGATGTTTTTGTTGGTTCTTCTAAATAGACTTAGGTGAGGGAGTTATTCCCAACTTCTCCCTGAGATACTCAAAATTATCCTTTGATAAGGGCTTTTTGAAAATATCTTCCAACTGTTCTTTGGTGCTCACATAGTCTAATTTTACTTCTTTGTTTGCAAATTTTTCTCTTAAGAAATGGTACTTGATCTCTATGTGTTTTGTCTTTGCGTGCATCACAGGGTTCTTATACATGTTGATAGTGTTAGTATTATCACAATGAATAACAATAAGATAATCAACTGAATGCCAAAGTCTTTAACCATCTACTTGATCCAAACCATAGTTGAACAATTCAGTGCTGCTGCAACATATTCAACTTCTGCTGTTGACTGAGAAATACAGTTTTGCTTCTTTCTTATCCAAGAAACCAACTTGTCTCCAAGGAATACTGCTCCTCCTGAAGTGATCTTCCTGTCATCAATACAACCTACCCAATCTGCATCTGTATACACATGAAGTTTTACATTCTCTGATTTAGGATACCACAAACCATAGTCTATAGTTCTCTTTAGATATCTGAATATCCTTTTGACTGCCATTAAGTGATTTTTCTTGGGTTTAGCTACAAATCTTCCAACAATGCCAACTGCATTAGCTATGTCAGGTCTAGATTGAGTTAGATAAATGAGTTTACCAATCATAGATTTGTACAATGTCTTATCAACTGCTGTGGAGTCATCATCTTTTGAAAGCTTGCTTCCTGTTATCATGGGAGTGCATACTAGCTTACAATCATCCATCTGAAAAGTCTTCACTATTTCCTTCACATATTTAGACTGATTAATGAATATACCTTTATCTGTTTGCTTTACATTTATTCCCAAAATGTATTTTATAGGACCAATCATACTCATTTCAAATTCATTCTACATTTCTTTTTCAAATGCTTTACTGAGCTTGTCATTACCCCCAAAGATAATGTCATCAACAAATATAGCAACTAACAATAGTCCATCAAGTGTTTCTCTTGTGAATAGGTTATAATTTGTTGCTCCTTTTTTGAATCCAATCTTGGTAAGATAACCATCAAGTCTCTCATACCAAGCTCTTGGGGCCTGTTTAAGACCATAGAGTTCTTTCTTCAATTTTCATACCATGCCTGGTTCATCTGAAAGACTAAATCCTTCAGGCTGTTCAATGTAGACTTCTTCATTCAAATCACCATTCAGAAAAGATGATTTTACATCCATTTGATAAACTTTAAAGTCTTTGACTATTGCATATGCCAAGAACAACTTTATGGCTTCCAGTTTTCTCATAGGGGCAAATGTATAAGTGTAGTCCATTCCTTCTCTCTGTGCATATCCCTTGCATACCAATCTTTTTTTGTTTCTAACTACTGTATCATCTTCATTCATCTTGTTTTTGAATACCCACTTTGTTCCAATCATATTTTTGTCACTGGGTCTAGGGACTAATTCCCATGTATCATTTTTGATTATCTGATCTAATTCTTCTTTCATTGCATTCTTCCAATCACAATCATTACAAGCATCTTCAAAACTTAAGGGTTCAATCTGTGAAAGTAAACATACCTCTTCATCCATTGCTAGACCTTTTGCTTTAGATCTGGTCAAAACACTACTGCTCTAATCTCCAATGATGTCATCTTTAGAGTGGTATCTAGATGTGAATTTGGGAACCTTAGGTGTGTCTTCTTCTTCTATAATCTAAGATTCTTCTCTGCTTGATTCAGGGTCATTGCATGAGACATCAATGCAATCAAACATTTCTTCAATAACAATATCTTTGCTGCTAGGTCTGGGTTGATCCTCAATCATAGGTACATATTCATAGTATCTTTCTTGAACCATAAACTTTTCATCAATCTTAACATGCGTTCTTTCAATTATCTTCTTTAATCTCAAATTGAAACATCTATATGCTTTGATTTTAGTAGAATAACCAAGGAAAATACATTCATCACTTCTAGCATAAAACTTACCAACACCATCATCTCTCTTGATATAGCACTTGCTGCCAAAGATTCTAAAATACTTTGCTATAGGTACATTGCCAAACCAAATTTTATAGGATGTCTTTCCGTGCCTGGCCTTAATTGGGTTTTGTTGATAGTATATACTATTGTGTTCATTGCATCTCTCCAATAGGTGTGTGCAACTTTTCCTTCAATCATCATAGTGGGAGTTGTATCAAGTATGATCTTGTTCCTCCTTTTTGTAATCCCATTCTGCTAAGGGGTTCTAGGTGCACTCAAATATCTTTTAATACCATGTTCTTCACAATAATCATAAAACTAATCAGAGGTGAACTCTCCTCCTCTATCTGATCTCAGACATTTTAGTTTTAATCTGGATTCATTCTCAACTTTAGCTTTGAATATTTTGAACTTCTCAAAGGCTTCAGACTTCTCCTGTAAGAACGCAACCCACATCATCCTAGAAAATTCATCAAAAAACAAAATGAAGTACCTCTCTCCATAGTATGATCTTGTTTGGGTAGGACCACACAAATCTGTATGTACTAGGTCCAATTTGTTTTCATCTAACTTTTGCTTGCTTATAAAGGAACTCCTTACATGTTTTCCCATAACACATTGCCTGCATATTGTGTCAACTGGTCTTGCAATACTTGGTAGGTCTCTAACTACCTTAACATTGCTGAGCTTTACAATATTACCAAAATTGATATGACAAAGTCTCTTGTGCCATAACCAACTGTCATCCACCTTTGCAACAAAACAACTTACATTAGAATTAAGATGAAAAATATTACCTTTTGTTTTGGAGCCTGATGCAATCATGTCTCCATCCTTGTTAATGATGCACTTGTTGTCTTTGAACTCCAAATGATAACCTTTGTCAAGTAGCTATCCAACACTAAGCAAGTTATGATGTAATCCATCAACATATAGAACATCATCTATCTTAGTCTTTCCATCCAAAGTGATAGAACCTCTGCCTATGATAGGTTTAGGAGTGTTATCTCCAAATCTAACCATACCACCTTTGTACTTCTCTAACTAAAAAAATCTATCTTTCTCACCTATCATATGATGAGAGCATCCACTGTCAATGATCCAATCAGTTCTGATGTCTGCTTTGGAAATTAGGGCTAGCTCTTGTTCTTCCTTTTCATCTGTAATGTCCATTTTCTCAAGAAACCTTTCCATATCTCTAAGAGCAATGAATCCAATTTCAACTTCTCCTGAATCTTCATCAGTTACACCTTCTTCAACATGATAACATTCCTTCTTATATTTGGGTTTGTAATCAGATCTGAACTTCTTGACTCTTGTGAGACATTTAGATGCAAAGTGACGTATCTTATTACATGAAAAACATTTGAATGGAAGTTGTCCTTGATATTTTCCTTTTCCTTCCTTTTCTCTTCTAGCAATCATAGCAATGATTTCTTCAAGTTCTTCATCAACTTATTTTTTCTCATTATGACTGGGGATGTGTAAGGATTTCTTACCATGGATTGAGGCTTTGAAAGTTGTTTCACTTTTAGGTTCAGTCTTCAATATTGATATCTCAAATGCAGAGATTTTGCTGATTAGAGTCTCTCTCTTGAATTTTTGTGAGAATTTCATAGTTTCTTATATAATACTGACCTTGTTTTCATAGTTTGATGTCAAAGTAGTTAGCAACTTGTCCATTATATCTTCTTCTGATATTTCACCACCATTGTTCCTGATTTCGAATACTACTTCATTTATCCTTTGATTGTAAGCTCTAATGTTCTCTTCAAGTAACATCTCAAGACTGTTGTATTTCTTCTTCCATGTCTTCCTGCGTGCATTCTTTTCTTGAACATCTCCTTCAAACATGTCTTCTAAATACTTCCATATGGTATATGCTCTATCAATTTTCTTGATTTCAGAAAATTCACTGTCAGATAAGGCATTGATTAGGGCTTCTTTGGCAATTGCATTATGTGTAAATATATCCTTTTGTCTGTTAGTAGCATCATCCTTTGCAAGGTCTTTCAAAGATGAAATTACAACCTCTTATGTGGCAATTTCAAAGATCTCAAAGCCAATACACTGTAAATGTGTTATCATTTTGTTTTTCCAATCCAAATAATTTTCTCCATTGAACTTAGGGCTTTCTTTTCTGAAGTAAGACATCTGATCTACCTTAAGCTGTTAGGCTTCTTCTCCAAGGTGTATGAGTTAATTATGGCCTTCTCAATCAACCACACACTTCAACATAGTCCTTCTTCACCAAGAACAAACAAGACTGAATATGAGTTATTCATCCTGCCTGCGTGATTCGACCTGTTGCATTCTATCTAGATGGAGTTTTGAAATTTGCTCTCAGGACGAGGGCCTCACAACTATGGAACATCTAAGAACGGAGGATTTGACATGATAAATGCTATGCAAATGCAAATATTATGGTAATGAAATTAAATATGAGATACTAAACTAAGACATGATTTCAATGCAATTTAGTCTAGAAATTGAAAACTATTCTATTTGCAATATGAAATTTACTCTATATGATATTAAGGAAATGAGACAAAAATTCAGTATTCTAACAATGCAATTTTCTCTAATAATTTCAGGGGTTTGAATGAAGAAAGAGGGTTCTTTTATAAACCCTGAGAAGATCAAAATAGAAACTTTCCTGTTTTGAAATAAAACAACTAGAAAAGCCAATTAAAAATAGAAAGCTTTATTGAAAAGAATTCAATAAATTATTTTCTTCCTATTTTAACTGTTTTATCTCTTTGATTTAATA
>MU224049.1:164227-198833 GCA_018584345.1 Thuja plicata | reverse complement strand
GTGAATCAGTTATCAGTAACTTTAGTTCTTTTTACTTCTTTAACTTTAGAATACAAGTAAATGCTTAATCAAATAACATAGTACTCAACACACAATTTGATTACGGGGAAACCAAATGGTAAAAACGCCGGTGGGAATTAGCACCCACAATAAACTATACTTGTTTGTAGTAATCCCTGATAGAAGATATTTCAACCATGTTAGGAGTTGTACAATACAATGCAATAAGTATAGTGACCTGGTTAAGGGTCGGACCTTGTTAGGAGTCTTTTACAAATAACCCTATTAGGGGTGGTGGACTCACTGTCCAAAAGCTCACTACTTGATGGTTAAGGCTACAACCTTCTGGATAATAGATATGCACTATATCTGATGATGAACTGTAGAGTAGACCTTCTATCTTGATCAGTTCTAGTGTATTACGATCTTTCACTTCTTCTTCACATAAACTCTTGATGAATGAACCAAATCTGGTAATCTGCTCTATACATCTTTCTTATCTTTTCGTGTCATTCACACTTAGCATGTCACCTTTGACTTGTTATAAGTATCTTCCTCATAGTATGAGATCATGGGACCTATAAGACAACTCTTCATTACATTCTTGTCGGCTCTACTAAGCACACAAGCATAATTATAACCACACAAGTATAAACCAAATAGATGCGACGCTTCACTAAGTCGGCCTCACCAATTTAACTCTAACTTTACAATCTTCTTGAAACATGTTTGGCACCTTTGGATTAATATCAACAACTCATAACTAAACATGAATATACACACACATATACAGAAGATAGGTGCAACTCAAGAAACATGTGATATACATCGGCCCTAAACTGTTACACTTCCAGAACTGTAACTGGCAATAACATAATTACATAACTTTACTGAAACATGATATCTGGGTCTGCGTGTATGAACATAACATAATAAACATGTCAGCAACATGTATCTATCCACGCAAGTCTTCATATCATCATTTAGATAAGTACATACAGAATTACTACTGTGTATTATATGTTGTCATCAATGACAAATATACAATCAATCAACTGCTCAGAATCAAATCTTCTCTTTAAAGAAGTCTATGAATTCCTTGAGCTCTTTTGCAGACAAATATTTAGCCACATGAATGATGTGTGGGTGCTCCTCTGTACCAATATTCACTAGTTGAGTTGGCTTTATGAGAACTAATGATTGGTCCTATAAATGACTAGGAAAGACATCAAGTATCCCATCCTCAGGCACCTCAGAGAGGTTTTTGTCTTTGTATACAATGTTTCTTCTTACTATTTTGGGTTTTGAAACAACCATAATGTGGTTTTCACCTTCAGACCCTTTTATTTTTTTCATTTTTATATTATAACTGATATACTTGATGTCCACTTTCATCATGATCACACTAGGTTCACTGGTTGAAGAAGTGACAGGTTGAGCGACGTTAAGATAGAAGACTAAAGCATAGTCATTGGGAAGTGTTGGCATTTCAACAGGTTGTCCCTATAAGGACCAATCAATGAGTTCATGATTCTTTAGTGGTAAAGGTTCAGTGGGTTCAAGGGCATTCATAGTATGCTCATCGTAGATGTTGACTGTTAAGTAGAGTCCTAGACTTGAACCTTTTATAGACATTTTCAAATTAGAAAGAGCCCTAACGACATCGTGGAAGCCCATGTTAGAAATAAGAGGTCCTAATTCATCAGACCTAACCTCTAATCCTTCACCTACTTCGAGAAGATTCACGTACTATTGAACAATATCCACCTCCTTGTCTTGAGTCCCTTCTGATAAACTATCAAACTCATACTCATGAGAGTTTGTTTTAGCATGATCAACCATATTTAGGACAGGAGTCAAGTCTTCTCTTTGCCCCCAGTTTGGATTAGTTCTTTCTAAAAACTTTTTATGGTTATATTCCTTTCTTTTGTAGTTGGTTCTTGTTCACCTATAGAAGTCATTGGTGATTCCTCTAGAACACTCTCTTCAATAGCATTGACCCAGGGTGTTTCTTCTTCAAAGAGAAGAGCCAGATTATTGGGAGGAATAGGAGAAGGATACACATCCTCCTCATTGGAATCATTAGAATCATCCCACTTGCAAGTGGGTATGTCAGTGTTTTTTTCTGTTGTGTTATGTTCTTCTTCATCTAGATGAACCTGATGTATCTTTCCTTTATCTAGATGATTATTTTCTCTTTGTGCTTTATTTGATAAGGACCCTAGATGAATTGTGTCTCTAGGTCATTTTAATTCAATAAAGATTTGTTCTTTAAGTCCATTCTGATTATATCCAATGGGTCCTTTACCTGAATAACCCATTTTGCGAGCTAGCTCATACCCAACTACATATGTTTCTTGGGATATTTCACATTATTTTATTTCATTATTTTCAGGCTCCTTATATAGCCAATCTAGAATGGCTTGTTCTTCTTTTTCATCCTCTAATGGTATCTGGCTTTAACAAAGTTATCATCATAGATTGCTTGGGATTTTGTTGGTTTCATCTCTTCCAAAGGTCTCCCATAAGACCTAGCTGATGTAGGAAGAGATGTGATTGATAGTACATGTTCCATTGTGTATCCACCCATATTGGTGTCCTTGCTCTTGAGTTTATTTTCCATTACATTCAAAAAAATTGTGGCTAATTCAGAGTTGGAAACATCACTGTTATGCAGGACTAAAGTTTCTACTGCTTTTCTTAATGTGTTATAGGCATAGCTAGTGTCTGTAGGAATAGTGGGCTCTACCCTAGTAAATGGGAACTTGACGCACTAATGGTATGATGATGGCACTGCCTGCATCTCATGGATCTAGGGTCTTCCCAATAGGATATTGTAGGCTAGAGGGAGATCCAAAAGTTGGAAGGTAACATCTCTCTCAACAAGACCCACTTGGATTGGTAAAGTTAGAAGACCTTTCAAAGATCTCTCTTGTTCATCACATGCCTTGATAGTGATTTTAGTTTTAGGATCAATGCCATTCTCTGAAAATCCTAGTTGCTCGATTAACTTTTATGTGCAAATATTCAACCATGCACCTCCATCTATCAAGACCCATTTGACATGATCTTTTTGGATCATGAATTTGATATACAAGGGGAGATCATGTGGATGACTTAAAGAGTTTTCATCTTATTCTAAGAAAGATAGGTAATGTGGTGAGGTCAAGTGACCCACCATAGATTGAAACTGATCTAGATCCAAGCCCTTAGGGACATTGGTAGTTGATAGCTCTTTATCGAGGACCTCTTAGTGAGATGGAGAGAGTTTGAGGAATTCAAAGATTGAAATTTGGGTAGATGTTCTCAGCAATTAATCAACAATTCTATAGTCCGCAGTATTTGACGAAGTCAGTTGTTTAGACTATGAAACTTTAGAGGTACTCAGAGTAGATTTTTTTCTAATAGGTATATAGGGTTTGGATACTGATGGTTTATTGGAAGATGATGAAGGGTTGGAAGATCCAGAACCCCCTAGGGTGACCTTTGCTTATGCTCAGGTCATTGCATTGGCTGATCGAGACACTTTCTCTTTCTTTTTGACAATAATGACATTGCACTATTCAGAATGAGATGGCTCAAGCATGTTAATGATGTTGTTGTCATCATTAGACTAAGTATGATTGATTTGAGAACCTTTCTTATAAGTTTCCCCTGTTTTATGTTCTCAAAAAGGATCTTTGAATGCCTTATGATCAACATTCTTGTTTTGATTATCAACAACAATTTTTTTTTATCAATGAGAACTTAGATCTCATGTTTGAGCCTCATGCAATTTTCTATCATATGTCCTTTGTTTATATGATATTGGCATAAATCACTATCTCTCCACCATTTAGGTTTGACCTCTAGTTCATATGGAATGGAGTTATTTGGCAATGTGATCAGCTTGTTTTCCAGTAGAGTCTTAAGTGTAGATTCGTAGGACTCTCCTAAAGAGTCAAAGTCTCATTTGCGTTTAATCAATGGTTTGTCTTTCAAAAAATTGTTGACCCCTTTAGAGGAAGAATATTTAGTGATACTTTCAGTAGCTTTTAGGGCCTTTGAGCCACTTTTCAAATTGAAGATTGGTGGTTTTGACTGGGGAGTAGAGTGATCTACTAGTCCGTCATTTACCACATGCTTATTTTTGTTCCAATATTTAGTCTTTTCTTTGGAGTTGTAACTAAACTTGTTTTCCTTATAGATGGTGATGTCACCCTTTTTAACAATCACATCTTCTATTTTTATCATGTTTTCCATAATTTTCTTGAAAGAGGGTGGAGATTGCATCTGAAAAGGATAGATTAGTTCTAGAATCAGAACACTAGCGAAAATATCCTTCTTTTAAGACTCAAGCCCTAGTCATAAATATCTAGAAAACATATTTCTCCATCGCTGAAGAAAGGTAAAAAATTGTTCTCCTATGTTTTTCTTTGTGTTGCATAAATCAATCATTGTCACAAGATGTTGGATATTGTAAGAATATTGTTGCATGAACAGATTCATCAACTTATCAAAAATTTTGATACCCGTGGGTAACTTTGAAAACCACTCCATAACCTGGCCACTCAAACTCTGAGGAAAGATATGCATATGATATGTATGATCATGCATAAATTTTGTACAAAGAGAAAAAAATTCTCGAATGTGATCTTGTGGATAAAAGTGACCATTGTACTTATCAAATCATGGAATTTTAACTCTACGCGGGAATAGAGTTAAGTAAAAATGTTTACCAAAAGGAAAAGGGTAGATTGTGTTCAAAGAAAATTTGGTATTAGGTTTTTCCTTTTCATTTTTGAGTTCTTGTATTTCCATTTGCAAATTTTTCATTTATTTATCAATGAGTGTCATGGGAGTCTCTTCCTATCTAGAAATTATATCCTTAGCTTTGAAATGAGGTGGAAGTTGAGCGCCTTGCTCTGCTAGGTTGAGGAAATATTGTTCCTTATCTCGATTTAGGATTTTTTTCATGACTTTTAGGAACCTCTTATCATGGAGACATTCATCAACCTCTTCCTCATCAGGTTCTGATGCACTCAAGGAGTGGTGACTATTACAATTTTTGGCACTACTATAGAGGTCTCTCTATCAAGAACTATCTCAAATTTGTCTTTTTTCTGACATCCTATGACTAGTTAACTTGTTCTGCAGGGATAGTGACCAAGGAAAATTTTGAGGATCTCTCCCAAAAAGAGGATTCTCTCCAAACAAGGAGTTTTCTTCAAATGGAAATATTTTTTTTTCTCCCTCGTGAAGTTTCTTAAAAATACTTCTATTCTGCACATATATGAATAAGATGATTCGCCTGACTGACACTATGGTGATATTTAAAGTATTGACTAAAGCCAAGACCAAAGAGACCAAGTGATAAACATCCAACTGAGGAGGAGATAGAAAATACTATGATCTTGAGTTAGGGTTAACTAAAATTCTCTCACAACATAGAACAAGGAAAGTGCACACAAAGAATAATAAGATTTGAATAAAGGACAGGTCAATCGAACAAGCACAGTGACATGAGATTTTGCAACAACAAAGGGTCAGACTCACAAAAAATCATAGTCGAATGTGAACTAGAAGAAGCATTATAATGAAAACATAGACCTTAGAATAGATTGAATATAGTAGGATAGACTGATGAGAGACAAAGTTTTGACAAGTTTCTGATAGAGCATTGAAGTTTTAGATGAGATATTACAGAAAAGCACCTAAGGTGCACAATTTTCTAGATTGTTTGATTGTTGTTTTTGTTGTTGTTTGTTTTAGTGAAAACTCACACTAGACACATCAAGAAGAAAGGTTTTTGTTCAACCACGCCAACTCATAGCGAACAACTTAGAATCTTGGAGGCACGGGCTCTTCCTTACTGTGCACTCACTTCTCAGGCACACCAAGGTAATCACTTCCCAAAAAACCGTTGTCTCTACTAAGAGCTGTAAAAATGTGCGATGGATTAGTTGGTCTCGGACCTTTTGCACCAGCAGATAGAGGTATTTTTTGTCACAATAATTTTTTTTTACTCAGGGCATCCATTTAGGTGGCTACACATGCGACATATTAGCCCTGTTAAGAAGGCTTCCCAGCTTATAGAAGTTAAGTTCTGAAGGTTTTTATGCACCACGAGGGTACTAAGGGAGATCTTTTGTCAGCATAGAGAAATTGACACATATTAACTATAAGATTAATTATAATGATATTTTTTATACCTATTTGGAAGGGCTTGGATTTAGCCTTTTATCGGCTGGGCAATCCCTCTCACCAGCTTTGTTAAAGCTCTCAAGAGGTAGCCACACTAAAATATTTGCATGAATTTCTCTTTCACCCAAGATCCGCGAAGGCGAGGGGACAGTATATGTTCATGTAATTCTTTTGGATTACAAATATAGAGAGCACTTGAAAGACATAAGCAAAGTGATTCTTTGTAAACACTAAATCTAAAGTGTTATTTAATTACAAAATTGTAGACATGATAGTTTTGGAAGACACACAAATCCTTCCATAAGCATCCTACATCAAACTCATTAGTAGTTTATGATTTGTTCTTCATTTACAACATCCTACAAATGACTATTAGGCTATAAGAAAAAGGTAAGCTCAAGAATAACAAAGCCAAATATTGGTCATTGTTAGAAAAATTAGAAAATTAGAAAACTAATTGCATATTTAGAAAGTAGATGAAAAATCATGCACTTTCAAAAAAAATTGTATTAAAATATGTTACTGTATGAGCCCAAACGAGGCTCTGGAAGCTGCAAAATAGAGGATTAGACATGTACAATTATGAAAAACTACAATTTCTAATAAATCTGACTCAAAACTAGAAACTAACCCCAACCCAGAAATATTTAGACAATTCTACCCAAAATATTAAAAAAAACCTCCAAAAAGGACCTAAAATGAGAAAAATATGGCCCTCTAAAGACAAACTACAAAATCAAAACTACATATGGTGAGGGCAGAGAAATTTCAAATGCGCGATGATGTCAACATTCTATGAGGTTAAATTTGACAGTTTGGTGGTCGTCGCAGAAAGCTAATATCCTTGTAGGGTGACGTATGGACGACCGTAAATTTTAAGAGATATGAAAATGCTCTATGTTGATGTGGCAGACTGTGTTGCATTAATACATTTTGCATCAATTTTCAACCTTTAAATAGTCAATTTTTTGACCCAGATTCATCAAATAATCCACCAATGGTTTTGTCGCTATTTTAGTAGTCTAAATTGTGACACATCATTGTTCATGTCGAATGATCTACGCCAGTCTTGGTCAAAATTGATATCTGCAATTGACAAGGTTATTTGATGAAATTTCGACCAATGTCAGTCAAAATGTTTGGGCCATCCGACTAGGATGCCAAACCCACGATGCAGAATTTTGACACAAAATGGTCGATATGTAGACCATGTTGGTGAGGGTTTCGACCAAAGTTTGTCGAAAGATTGATCAATATGGAATGTTAAAAAATCACCTGAAGATAAATATCTAGATTAATCACCAACGACATCTTGGTCAGTGATTAGTCTAGATATTTATCTTCACGTATTTGTGTTACTTTGCATACTTTTTTTAGTGCTCCATCTGGCTGCCACTCCCCAACATCACTTTCTACGTTAAACTAACATTTTACACTTTGAACAAAACCTTAGATTCATATATTAGCTATTCAACACATCATCAAACAAAAATTACATCAACCATATCCAAGCAATCTTTTGCAAGTTGTATTACAAATGTAATAACTAGAGAAAATTAAAGACCCCAAGAAAACACACTTACCTGTATGAAACCATCCATCAATCATAACTTCATTTGTAAGGTCATCATGCTTGTAATAACGAGAAAATAAGGTTTTGCCTCATATGCATACCTCTCCATGTGGCACTTGTGAAAGTGCATCATATCCCATATTAGGAACATACTCAAGGAAAGCCTTAACATGTGGTACAGGTGGACCTGCAACTATACCAATCATTGACATGGCATTTGGAATTGAAACAAAGCTTTCTGCACAAGTTTCTGTCAAACCTGATAGCAGTAAAACAAATCACAACTGAGAAATAAATAAACATTGCTAAAAAGAGAATGAATAAATTTTACCTTTGATATCAACATCTTCTAACGCTTTTCTCAATACACTAGTTATGATATTTCCCAACCTTAAAGTATTTATTAACTATGACTTGTTCATAATGCAGGAAGGATAAATTTCAGAGATAAAGAGAATTTTTAACTAATTGCATTGAGATAGTCAATCTTAATCACAAATATGCTTACATTCTGTGTAAATGATAATGACATGAAATCACTCCAAGTCAGGAGCTCTTTATGTTGTTAAATGCAATGTTTTTCAATGTTGTATCATGACAAAATATATCAGTCCAACACAAACATGAATCCAAAACATAACCTCCTTGCAGGCTAACTATTTGTCAAATGTCTCAAAGGCAATGCATAATTCATTAACTTAATTGGAGCAGAATTTGGGTTAAATCAAGTCAAGGATCTTACAAAAACATGTTGAATTGATGCTGCCAAGATGCTGGAATGATCTATATGCATTCATAAATGGAAAATCTTTTCCAAAGCCATTTTCTATGTGTTGAGGAATGCAAATTGAAAGATGTAGAAGCAATGAAAGGTTAGATTGGCTATTTAAATTGGAAGAATTAAATGTAACTTTAGGAACCTAAACATAATTAAAGTAAACTACCTTGTGCAAATAAAACTTTACATATATGAAAGAATGAACAAAGTATCATCTTATTCACCAAACTGGGCCAACAAACTGTGTATTTATACAAGTAAAATTTGTAGGTATTAGTGTTTTCTATTTCTAGACAACTCATATTGAAAAAAAATGTAAGGGGAAGCTCTCTGAGATCTAAGAAAACTCTAGACACTAAGATATGGATAAAATATACATTTATAAACACTATACAACATTTTTCTAGAGAGTTTTGCATAAAATGATATAACTACGCATCCACCTATCTTTTTGCCTTACGTATGAGTACAAGACTTGTAAAAAATCATCTCACAAGTTAGATGTTATAGATTCATAAATAAAAAGCAAGGTTTTCTACATTTATGAATGGAGTAAACTAACTTTAAGCACAAACAAGGAAACATTTTCAGTAGCTAAAACAAAGACCAACAATCAAATGCAAACACAATTTCAAAGGACTAACAACTAGATAAACAACATATGATTTCAAGAACTAAATAACTAGTTTATAGCCAGATTACAACTTGAATGAATAAATGACATCAATTTCAATCTAATTAATAATTAATGAAATCACAAACATCATAATGCTGATATAAAGGTAACATAGAAAAGAAATATTTGAATTTCAGTAGCATAAGAATAACATCAATTATCAATCAGAGTTTTTCTGTTCAAAGTACTTATTCATAAAGTTATAAGATGCTTGATTTATGATATTTTACAATAAGCATTTTTTATCCCAATTATATAGTTTTAAAGTTGAATTCTTAAAAGTTCCTAAAAACAATTTAAAAAAAAGAAAGAAAATTTAAAGCAAATCTACTCCTACATGAATAATAAACAAAACTCTTACAAAAGAAGCCTAAAAATAGGCCTTAACCCTCCATCCAGAAATAGGAACATCAAAAATAGATACAACTAGATATAATCATTCACAATAAATTGAAAACACTCTCATAGATATTCAATGCTATTTCCTGACTCAAAGGTCCAAAGACTACTGTCAAGACTATGGACATAGTTGAATGTTGTTTGATTGAGTGGCTATCCCAAGAAGGGTTTAGTACAGGCCTGGATGACCTGGTTGTTATATGTGATACATCTCACAGAAGGAATTTTATGGAGGAAATGTAGAACAATCTAAATAAAATTTCCCAGCTTATGAAGCACATGAGCGGAGCTTATGTGAATGCTATAGTATCACAACTGTAAAAACATTTAATTGAAGTTAAAGAAGAAATTACCAAGGTCGTGTTGAGTACAAATTCTTATGTTATGATGGTGGAAAGTGGAAACACTCAAGCTATAAGTAAAGTGGTACAGCAGGTTGGATTTGTAGGGCTTTAGTTGTTCCCAAGAAGGTAGGCTTTTCCTAGTGAATGGCACGATAGGCTTTCTTCACATATTCCATTTGCTAGTTCTCATTCCTTTGATTGCAATGGGAAATATGATTCACCAGAGGTTCATGGTTCGATCAAATCATCATTTGTTAATGGATTGAATCCTTCTGAGGAATTTATACATTCTTTTTCATGTAGAGAAGGAATTTTGGGTTAGAAAATAGGATATCACCATTGGATATCCTTAAGGTATCCAATTGAGGAATTTCAGCAAGCTTCAAATTACCTATGGAGAGGAGATGAGAAATTTAGACAGGTAGATGGTGAAAAAAAGAAAGCAAGACAGATGGAGAGGAAGAATTTAGACAAGAAGATCAAAGACAAAATTAACACTAGTACACCCAGACTAGTACATAAAATAAAAAATAAAAAATAGAGAAACTAACATACTTTCATGCTCGCATTATTCATAGAAGAGAAAATCTTCCATTGTGCTGGTTGGATTTTCACCTAAATGTCCAACTTTTCCTCAAACCCCACATGTACAATTAAGATAGTATCAATCACCCTCTAGAATACTCTACAAGGACTACATTCATTAGTAGTGGTTCCAAATTCTATTCAAGTGAAACTATGAAATAAATAAAGATCTCCATTAAAAAATTAGTTTCATAGATCAACAAAAGGAAGCCATTCATATTTCAGTATTTCTTAAAGAGTAATTGAGTATTAATTAAAGAAAAGTATGTTTAGCAATACCTTCAGTTCCAGACAATCTTGATGAAAGGTTGAAGAGCACTTATCACATGAAACGGTCAAGTCTCCTCCGTCACCAGAAAGACCACATGTTTCATCATTTTGATCATCTTCATTAACTTGTATAATTGATTTGCCACATTTCTGAGACTCTTCTTGTGTATCCCATGCCTCCCTTAAGCATTGGTCAGTGACTTGCCTGACCAAAGGTAGATATTTTGAAAAGGTCGATGACGTGTGGCACCTGCATGATCTTCAAACTTTGATACTGAAATCACCTTGTTGCAACATTCATAAAGGATTCCATCCTTTCAAACCCAGCCCTCCAACATTATTATTGTGCATTTCTTATTCCAATACTACACACATTCATTCTCAGGAACAATGCCAACATCAACCAACCAGGAAATAACAATCTCATTCACAACTATGGATCATCTCATGGGTAGCATCTCTTTCACCACTATGGATTTGGCAAGGCTTCTAAAATAATAATCTAAGCTTTGGACTTTGATGCAAGGAATGGTAGCTCACTGTTAGAGTATGTAGGATGCGAATAGGTGTTATAATTTTAAGTCCTAGATGGCCTAGTAAAATTACATTCTAGGTTTGATAGATTAGGAAATAAGATGAAGCATAGCTTTAGAGGATGTTGGGAGGGCAGTCAACAAAATATTGGACTACAAAGGGGTTTGAATTTGAATAACAAATTACCCCAACATTGTAGTGGGAGGTTGTAGGATTCATTTCAAAAATCCCCATTTTACATGCCTCTGCTGGAAGGATGTCAGAATCATCTATACCTGAACAAAGGGATAATCACTCTTAAGACAAATTCAAAATTTCTCAATACAATGAAGGCATCAACACACGATTTGATCAATAAAAGGAGATTTGTTGTGGCACTTTTTAAATAGAGCTTACCCCAAAGTGAAATTCCAGCACTGTTTGTGTGTTCAAAACTCTTCAATGTAGAATCGATCTTGTCAACAAACAATGTATTTAGGAAAGGAGATCTGTCATCACTTTTTTCTATAGAAAAATCATCTATTTGAGAAAGTTCATTCCTGGAAGCCTCTATTGGAAGGATATCATGCACCTTGTGTGTAACATAATTATGGATTGATCCTAGGTTAGTGGATGGTGGAAATGACCTGTAAGGGTCTAAAAAGATGTAATAAGGCCATTAGAGCCTTTAAATGTTTTTAAAAGCATTTGAAGTTCAAAAACTTGTAAATTGCCTATTTTGGCAAAATCAGCCTAAGAGGCTCATGAGGGTGATTATAGGTTAGTTGGTTTTCAAAGGTTGTCTTTAAACCTTTTTAAAGTCTTTAGGTATGGGAAATTTGTGTTGTGTTGTCGAGTTGACAACTTTTGTTGTCAACTTGACAACAATCTTGTGTTTTGTTATTGAGAGTCAGTTTTAGACTATTAGGAGACAGTTAGGAACAGTTGGATGGTTACTGTCAGGTTATTTGGTGAGTTAGAGTTTATTTTTATGTTAAATCCACAAGGAGGAAGAGGGATAAGAGGTTTTATGTGAAACTATGACCATGTAATCAATAAAATATTAATTTATCTGCATTTTGTATCCCACTGTCCTGAAGGAACAATCATCCTACCCATGGTTTCAATGGTTAGTGAAATGTGAATAGAACTTGGTTAATAACATTAATACATTCCTCTACATCTCTTTTTCATGTTTATGTATTCACTTTAACTTTGGTTTGGTCTCAAGAGAGGATAATTAAGTGGCATGACTAAGACTTGTTTTTGTTTGAGGGTACAATCAGTGGATTAAGGGTTGTAACCCTCTATCATGTAAGGGCACTCCCACCCCTGTGACCACTGTAGTTTGGTGGTAGAGGCTATATTGTATTTATTATATTATATATGGTTTTGGATGTAGGGAAGGGCACCAGATGATGAGGGAGCAGTGGAAAGCCTGGTGAAGACCCAGTGAAAGGGTGCACTTGTTACACACCAATGGTGGTTGGAAGATACCTGATAAAGAGAGGGGCTATGTGATGGTTAAATATATCTATATGGATGTAGGGGAAGGTTTTAGAACCAGTGTTGATCTTGTGAGTTGTAGGTAAGGGTAGTTTCTACAAATCCCTATGTTATTAACCCAAAAGGTGAGGGTTTATCAAATGGAAGTGTGGATGTCTAAGTAATACAAAACAAAGTTGAAAAGTAGTTGTCTTTTGTGCTTTGTCAAGAATGTTTAGGGTTGTGGAGACCTGGAAGTAAGTGGGTGATAGGGTTGCTATGTTAGGAGAGGGCTAATTAGGCCTATAAGAAGAGCATTTAGCAATGGAAGTGTTCACCAGTCCAATGATGGACTAATATTAACATGGGTTTAGTAACTGAAAAGGGTATTTGAAAAGGTAGGTAATTCACCAGGGTGTTTGGGGACCTTTTTTGAAAATGGCAGAATACTATGTTTGAAGGGCTACAAGATAGGCCTAGAAGGGCTACAGGAGAGGAATGGTGGGAGTTGAAAATACCAGAGTGAGTTGGATGTTGAAAAATGGTGAATAGACCATGATGAGATGATATATGGTTTTGGGAACAAGGTGAGAGGTCTAGTTGGAGATTTGGCATGGTAGAGGCACTAGGTGCACTAGGTGGCCTAGGATGGTATTGGTTCTTGGAGAGATTGGAACAAGGAAAAGTTATAGTGAACTCATGAGCATGGTTGTGGGAGTGATTTAAAAATTAAGGGTACTCTACTTGACCCTTGAGTGAGGCTAACTCCTTGAGTGGATTCCAATTTTCTTGTAGAATCCTCTTTAGTTTGTCTGTCATATCATACTAGTCATACCAACTCTACTATTATGCTAAGGCATTTCTGATGAAGCTTAAAGATTGTGATTATTAAGCTTAGAAGGCTCCTTTGTTAGGATCTTTCTACTCTATTCTACATTAGAATCATTTCTATTGGTGCTATTTCATGTTTTAAATATGCCTTGTTAAATTTTGAGGTCCCCTGTTATTCATGTTATCCAAGGGTTTAAATCATGGTAAGAAATTGTTCTCATGCCTCTGCAAATTCTGTTCTGACCATTGACTTAGTGGAAAATGTTGAAAAATCCTTGTGTCATGTCTCCTAGTACAATTCCGGTCATAAAAACCCTAAGCGCTGAAATGTCTTCTAATTTCATGTTACCTTTTCACTTAAGTTATGTCTCTAATGGGTTCGTTTTGAGTGGTCATTTTTTTTAAAGTTATTGATCCTAAGACCATGGTATTACATTATTCCTTTAATCAAAAGTCCACTTTAGTTTTAATTAAATTCATTATATACTATGAATTTCTCTTTTGATCTGACGGATCACTTAATGGCTTAATCTCCAAGATGCACGACATCTATCACTTAAGCAATTAAGTCTGAGCGACGCGTGTCCTAGTGGAGCTAGTGGTCGTAAAGTTTCTCAGATAAATAGTGGGAAAGTCATGAAATAATCGACAGTAGACTTAATTACTTAAAGGAAAAATGTGCAACATCTAATGGATAATCGATTAAGTGGTCTTGACGCGTGTCAAGGGAAATGATGTAGGTCCGGTCGCAGAAACCATGAAGGTGACTAAAGTAGAGAAACATCTAACGGTGGGCTTAATTACTTATACTCAAGATGCTCGACATCTATCATTCAAGCCATTAAGTGGTATTGACATCTGGCAGCTGGTGGACCCAGATATTCAAAGTTGGTGATAATTAAAGAACCATTAACTTGTTTTTCATTCGATGGTCAGCTTAATGGCTTAACTGCAAAGTTATCGATATCTAGAATCTAATCCATTAAGAGGTGCTGACACATGTCCTAGTGGGACAAGAAAAGGTCGTAAAGGTGGAGTTAAAGGAACAACAACTACAGAAAGGATTGACAATCGAATTAATCCTTTGGAGGTAAAATTCTCAACATCAAATGGGTAAGCGATTAAGTTTGAGCGATGCATGGCATAAAAAGTGGGTCCAGTATAGCGCGGAAGTCATGTTAATAAAGTTGCAAGTGTAAAAGGATCAGACAGTTCGCTTAATCACTTAGAGGAAAAGTGAACAAAATCTAATGGACAAGCGATTAAGCGGTGCCAACACGTGTCTAGGGTGAAAAGTTGTTTCCGTGAAAATAAGATAGCCGTCAGATGAAGAAGATAATGTTTAAGATCTATGCCTTAAATTCAAAGTTGTTAAAATAAGCTCTAGTGAGTCGTTAAGCCATGAGTTTGAAGTAGGAAAATTGATTGCAGAACGTGTGACCACTCTAGTTGAATTCAATACGAATGACTGATTTGATTGAAGCTATAAAACTGGTTAATTCAACTTGAAGTCACAATAATTCACCAAAGTCATTCGAGCAAAGAACAGAATTGTAGAGATACTCAGCTCCACATAATAAAATTGTAGAACAGGTAAGTTTTCTCTAATTTAGCAACGTTCAAGTTCCTAGTAAGATTTGTAGTTCAAAAGGCTTTCAGATTTGTCGTTTCAAAATACAAATTTCATCTTAGCAAAAAGCCTTATGTTCAAAATGGCCCCTAGGATTGAAATTTCTAGAGAAGTAGATTATGAAAAGAGAAATGTTAGGGAGGATCTATTGCAACAATTAAAAGGATCCATTGGTTATGCGACCCAAATCAAGAGAATAGTTCCAATACATCCCCGTTTCAAAATAGGAGAATGCTGGTATGATTCGGGTAGATGGGCCAAAGATGTTAAAACCAGTTTTAATGGTCTTACCTTATTTAGAACTACATATAGCCAAAGAAATGCTCCTAACCTAGATTGTAACATAAGGGACTTGGATGTAGGAAATTTGATAGTTCTCAGGGTGTTTATGGATACATATCTGTTCACTCTGATTGACAACACTTATGACAAAGTATCTAGGGTTGTCAGGCCTACAAAGGGAAATGTGTTGTTCACTATTTCAGCTAATAAAATCAGAAGAATCTTCAAGTTGAGTGATACCTCAATACAAATGGATGATATTGACTTTGAATACTCTAAGGAAGTATACCAAACCCAGAGGGAATATTACAGTATTGAGGCTTTGAAAGGGTACTTTCACAAGATAGGAGACTTGATTGTAGTAGGGCCGAACACACCAGAGCCATTCAAGTTGGATTACTTCAATGACAAGGCCAAGAAAATGTAAAGTTCCCTGTACCAGGTTTTAGGAGAAGATGAAGAATTAACAATTCTTGTCCACATAATGCTCATGGTGGTTTAGATTTTACATCCCCACTTATCAGTAGTTTTTGACTTTGCATCTTACATTGCCCAAAAAATGCATGAAGGTTTGATAGGAATCCAGGACAACAACATACTTAAACCAATGGGATGGTATTCCTTTATGATGTACATGTTCTTGTCCAATAATGCTGACTTATTTGAGGAAGAGATGGAATTGACTAAGTTCGAGGGTAATAAAGATTTGCATGTTCAGATGTGGAGTGCTAATCTATCACGGGATAGAAAAGAAGCTAGTTATGTTTACTTTGATAAGGTTTTTTCCACTAGGCTTAGGTCATTGTTGTGAAATCAAAATGCCAGGATCCACACTGATATGATGAGGCTTTTGAGACCTATGGAGCTTTCCCCAAAATTGAAGATTGCCCATAATTGGGGAGATTTGATTTTGTACCTTGTTTCTATAGTAATAAGGGTTTATGGATTCATGGGAAACCCTAATGTGCTGCCCTACAGAGTCCCTCTGAAGATTGGGATAGAAAAGATTATAAGACAATTGGTTGGACTACATGAGAAAGCCCTAATAGGAAAAATGAAGGGAAGAATTTTCCCTACCCTCACCAGAGCCCATCATTTCATCATAATAAAGGGTGGGTGGACATAATTTGATAAGTATTTTGAATCTTATCACTTAGCAACATCTGTATCCAGGTGTGCAGATAATGAAGATTTTTTAATGGGTATCCAAGTGCTCAACATTCGAGCATCAGTTTAATTACCCTAAGGATATTATCAGAAATGCTTTTCACCTAGGTGACCAGGAGATCAGGAAAGAAAAAAGGCTAGTGTACAAGAATTCGTTGGAATTTGTACATAATTTTGACAAATCTTATGATCCTTTGAAGGAGATTTTCCCTTGGGCCAAGAAAATTGAGTGTTTGATGACTTTATTTGAGGGAATCATGCAAAACCTAAATAAGAAGAGACAGAAGATAATGGAAGCTAAACTAGAAAAGGCTGATGCCATTTTAAGCAAACTTCAACAAGGAAGTGTAGTCCCACCAGAGGATTATGTGGTATACAAGAGGAGAGGGTACACTACTATCATGCCCAAAGTTGATAAACCTTCTCAGCATAAAGAAAAGAGGCCAGCAAGTACTAGAGCACAAGAAGTGTCCTCTCCCAAGAGACAAAAGGTGGAGGGAAAAGGGCAAGAGAGTGATTTTTACTCTCCCTCCCAGTCCCCTATGAATTTTGATGACCAAGCCATTGCTGAGCAATTGGTTCAAATGAGGATCACTGGAGAAGTTTTTGTTACTACCTAGGATTTGAAAGAAGGGATGCTAGAGGCACCTAGGCATACAAATCCTAACCTCATAGTGGTAGAATTCATAGGTAAAGAACTAGACCCTATGACTAAGAAAGCCAGTGAGGAGTTCTTGTCAGATGACAACTTTTTCAAAACTAGGGCATTCATTCAGATTCTGTAGAGAATTCACATTGATGAATTCAATAATAAATGCCAAAAGTTACAAGAAGCTCAACCAAATTATACTAAAGATGATATAGAAATGGAGGTTATGCAGGAGTTAGTCTCTATATTTGATAAGATCACCCCTGAAGAGGGTAGAGAATTGGTCAAGAAATAGGGAGTCCTCATCCTACCCCAGTGGGATTTAGCTAATGCGGTAGTTTTTGACGTTGTCAAAAAAGAGGCAAAACCACTAAGTACTTTTGGGACATCAATAGGTGCCCAGTTTAGTGAAGATCATGCATCCTTGGCAATCTGGTCATTGAAGAAGAAAGACAAAATAATATTGAAGGAAGATGATAAAATTGAGGATACAGGAAGCCTCATTGTCAAAAGATTTTTTGATACTTTAGGAATTGAGGAAACAACCCTTGTCTTAAAAATAGCTAACCTAAGCCTAAGGGTGGCTAAAAAGGAGAAAGAGGCTTATAATATCCTGAATCAAAAGTATGAATTTGTACTGAAGGCTTATAATGATGAAAGGGTTAAGTCCCTACAAATGGACAATAGTATCGTAGTTCTAGAAGGGAGGTAGACAGTTCAATTAATGCCCCAGGTGATGATTGCTTAGGAACCTCACCAACCCTCAAATTTATATCCTTTTATGACTTACCCGCCATCCCCTGCACCATTAATTCCTATTACTCAAGAGATTATTGATGCTAAGAGAGCAGAGCTAGAAGCTGAAAAGAACAGATTGGTTACTGAAAGATCAAGATTGTAGGAAGAAGGGAAAAGGGATCTTAAGGACTCCCCTACATATAAAGAAGCTGAGGAATTGGTGAAGCAGAGGCATTATGATAAAATATATTCTAACCTCAAGAGGTGTGCTGGTGAAGCCAATCTTGCCAACCTTTATTTGATGGGAAAGAAGATTGTCTACATAATTAGAAAATGTGATGAAGATAAAGAGCATTGGGACTTGATAATTGATAATTGGAAAGGGAAGAAATCCCATGTAAAAGCTTTCTACTCTACCTCAAAGGAGAAAAATAATATTGATATCATCTTGACAAGGACCTACAAATACCTTAAACTAATGGCTGACATGGATATCAAGAAGAATATGATCATCAAAAGGATAGAGACCTTAAGAGGTGAATTCTCTAGAGATAGATATGACATGTTTCCCAATATGTTCAAAAAGGATGGAAACATAAATAATGAATCCCTATGGATAAGGCAATTGAATGAAAATCTAACCAATAGGACAAACAATATTATTACATTGGAAAATACAAGTTGGTTTGTGTTAACTATTGACATTCTCAACAAGTCTAGGGCATTTTTTGAATCTCGGGAATCAGAGATTGAAAAGGCCAGTGTTGATTGGGAGGAGTTCAACAACCAAAAAGATGAGGTTCTCAACATCAATTCGCTGGATGATGAGGTGTTTACCACCTAGATTAGCAAGTACGGTATTGTCAATCCAATAAAAAAAATTAGTAGTGTAGGAGTGACAATGAGCACTAGTGATGCCTAGTTGTCTGAACAAAGGCAAGTGTAAGTTTTGCATCAATAAAGATGAAAAATCCTAGATGATAAGGACCTAAAAACCTCAGTGCAGTTGCAAGCATTCAGGCGGTCATAAGACAAAGGATTTCATAACTTATAACAAAGAACAGTTATTCTCTCCACCTAATTTTTGTCTTGTCTGTGAAATGTATGTTTTGTCCTATAGCCTAGTCATCCAAAGCTTGTTGCATCCTTATTTTCCAAAAGGATTCCAATATGACTAGGGCTATATATAAATAGAAAGTTGTAGTATTTTGAAGAGGATGGTAAAAATAAGACTGCAAAGCAGACTTCTTAATTGTGTCTAGGCTTTGGTTTTGAATCAATTTGAATGTATTGACATCAGTCTTATATTAATAAAATATAATGGAATCTCCATTTTTATACCAATGATGTCTTTTTGCATTTACTATTAGCTCTTGTATGTTTAATTTGTAAGGCATCTTAAATGTACTAGTTATAAGGTAGATTTGTCATTGTTTGTGAGTTACTTTCAAGGAGAGTTTAAATCTTGCAGATAATTATAGGGGGTTAGGGTTTATGCAGGAATTTGACATAGGGGTGTGAGGATGAAAAGATAGTTTGTAAGGCATTCCATCTGAGGTTTTATTTGTATTTCAATTAATTATCCTTGGTGTATGTATGCTTTATTCTGACTCTATGACCCATGATTAGGCACTGGCCAAAATTCTAACAAGTGGTTGTTATCATCTATCCAATATTAATCAATCTTTATATTTCTATTATCTTAAATACATGTCTAGGTAATTGTATTTAGTAAAATTCACTTTAGTGATTCCTTGAAGAGAGAATCAATAGGTTAGCCTTCCTAAGCCTGGTGGCTTAAATAGAAGAAGGATCATGAATCCTTAATCCACTATCAGAATTACTGAAAGATAGTACTCTGTTGAAGGTGCACTCGACTGGGTTTGTGGAGCCCAAAGTGTAGAAGGATGTTCATCCTTGTTAATTAGACTTTTCCCTATGAGAATATAAATTGGGAATTAAAGAGTCAAGCATTCACTGCTACTTATTGATTCTACAAGAAAAAGATCTAACAAATTGGCGACTCTACTGGGGACTCTTGTGATCTTCTAAGAGTCATGTTCATGAAAGAATTTTTCCTTGCAATATTGAGAATTAGTTTGTTTTTCCTTGTAATCATTAAAGTGAGTTTGTTCTTCTTATCTGTCATGGCACATTGTTTGAAGGTCTTGATCCTGAAAATGATATAGATCTTGTCTCAGATGGAATAACTGATAATTGTAAAACCCCTAATCTAGTCCCTTGTTTGTTTTCAAGAGAAATACATTGGGTGAAAAGATTTGCAGTGATATAGGCAGTGAAGAACTATTTTTTTGATGTTACCAAGTGAGGAAGAATCAAGAAACTTTGTTTTCAAGTCTCAATTGGATTTATTGCTATAAAAGGAAACCTGAGTTAGGACAAGGCACTTGAATATTTATATATATTTGTCCTCTAAAAAGAGGTGGTGACTCTAACCTGTGTGTACTCCAGTGTTGCACATTAAACATTTTGAAAATATTTGTCTATTTTGAAGGATGAGTCAACAAAGGAATACTAGATCATATTTTAGACAAAATCCTGAAATGGATGTTGGAGAGGAGCTCCATATGCCTCAAAAGAAACAATGGTCCAAAAGAGGGACATTGAAACATGATTCCTACCATACCTCTAAAGGTAGGATGGAAACTCCCATTCCAGAGAGGAAGTCATCTTCATCCGAAGATGAAGGACCCATGGGACCAACTGACAATTATAGAGATAATGCTAATTTTGATCTCTTTAGGGATGGAGAAAATACTGATATAGGTTTCTTCCCTGCAGAAGAAAATATTCCTCCACTAGAAGAGACCTCTGCTGCTGAAACAACTTCATATGATTCTGATAAGTTGCAAGATGAGATTGTGACTTTAAGAAGGAAAAAGAAAGAACGGGAAAATGAAATAGCTGAAGAAGAGGAGAAACATGGGCAAAAGATATATGACTTATTATTGGAAAAAATCCTGAATCAAGAAGTTAAAGGTTTGGATCCAGGTTATTTGGAAACCTTAATGATTTAAGGAATAAAGCCCCAAATAAGATCTCAAAGACCTGACAAGGATGAGTTTGAGAAGGAATGACCTATCATTAGGAAACTATTCCCATAAGAAATTGAACAAAATGCTAAACTTAAAATGACTACTAAGGATGCCCCTAACAAAGGTAAGAAAAAAGTTGTTGGTATTAGCATAAATGAGCCTAAGCAGAAAGTATCCATCCCAATAGGAATATCCCAAGTGTATATTGAGTTGGAACAAGCTAGGAAAGCCAAGGAGGATTTGGCCAAGCAATTAGAAAAGTTGGAATTGGAGGCTGCTGCAGCTGACATGAGAATGAAGATAACTTTACTTCATGCTACTACTAATACCACTACAAGTAGTTCTATGCCTGTGAATCAAAGGGTACAAAAACCAAATCCATCTACTGATCCTAATGTGAACAATCAAGGTTCTGGTCCTAAAGTTCAAAGTTGTGGAAAGAATCCAAATATTCAAAATTTTGGCCCTAGTGTAAATGCTCAACCTATGGATCCTTGACTGAATCTACAAATCTCTAATCAAAAGGAATTTTTTCCCCCACCCATTGAGCATCAAGAAGGAGCTACTGGAAAAAGTGATAATAACACACTTGGAAATTTCCAAAGAAGACCTGTTCACATGAACTGGTATACAGCCCTATTTTTTGAAGGCATTCCTGGTCACCCTAATGTGATCCCCAATGAGGTAAGAGATAAAATTCCTAAGTTCACTAGAAATAATGTTTTTACTTGTGAAGAGCATCTAAAATCTTTTAGTGACAAGATCACTGACTTTGAGATTGAAAATGAGGATGTTATTATGAAGCTTTTTGTTCAGTCATTAACAGAAGATGCTAGGGATTGGTTCAGAAATTTACCAAATGATAGTATTGCTTCCTGGCATGAATTTGTAAAGTCTTTTAGGGAAAATTATAGAGAACATGTAAATTCTAGATAGATGTTAAATGAATTCAACAACATTAAAAAATTCCCAAAGGAAGGTATGGCTGATTTTAATAGTAGATTTCAGAAGGCCATGAATAAATTGTTCCAAGTCTTGAGGGTAGATGAAGAAGTATGCCTTACCACTTATATAAATGCTACTGATGGAAAAAAATCCTACCTACTCAGAGATAAAAACCCTCCAACCTTAATGGATTCTCATAAAATAGCAATTGACATTGAGAGTAATAGGAGAGCATCAGGGAAATTTGGGAAGAGGGAAGACAATAAAATTTGGAAAGAAAAAGGGGTCAGCCAGTAAAAATGTCAAAGAAGATGATACAGTGGATAATTGGTAAGTGCAATGAAAGACCTTCATGCCAAAAAGGATAAAAATGATAGAGGAGGGTACTGTGATAATAAGTATACTAACCAAATATTTGACAAACAACCTAACCTGAGAGACTACCCTTAAAAGACTAATGGAATAATGGAAAACCAGTCCCTAATGGACAAGATAACTCAAAAGCCAAGGAAACCCAAGATTCCCTAAAAAGTAACAGTGCCAACTATGTTGAGAACACTCCCTGGTGTGATGCCTATAATATGCCACATTCTTCCTTTCAGTGTGTAGTATCCTAGGCTCTATTTGATCAAATAGAAGAAAGGGAATCAAATAGAAGAAAGGGAACAAGAAGGCCCTGCTATCAATATGTTCATAGTGAGGAAACCATACCCATGGTTTTCTGATATTGCATCATCTTCTGAAAATTTGTGTACATGAGATAATTCCTTTTTTAAAAACCAATTACTAAATCCACCCTATCAAAGTGACCAGGATGAAAATGTCTCACAAGAAAATATAAATACAGTGGGGGAATGATAGCTCACAGTCTCATTTTAGATTTCCTACTGATGAAGAAAAGAGGTCTTTGACTGTTGTAGCAATTAATCAGGCAAGAAATTCCTACAACTTAAGAAATAGAACAGTGCAACCAGCTCTAGGTAAACCTATCCCTATTTATGTCAAAAGGGAGTCACCTAGAGTTACCAAGGATTCCCATGTCATGGAAGATAAGAGTGAAAATCATGAAATACAAGTAGGGTCTTCTTTTGATCATATTAGAAATGAAGAAGCAAGAGAGGAACTAGTACCCAATGAGAAATCCAAAAAGGTGAAAATGATGAGTGATATGTCCCTCGAATTGCCCCTTTTTGACATGAAACATGCTCTGACCCAAATGAAAGTTTCAGTCCCACTTATGAAGATGTTGAAAATAAAAGAACACAAAGAAGCTGCTCTAGCACCTTTAAAAGGGATAGATGATGTATTTGTTCAAAACCAAGAGGAAATACCATTGATACCAAATGATACTAGAAAAGATATCCCAATTGCTAAAAGCGAAAGAAAAAAAGCAAAGAATTTTACAATATATGTATTGGGAACATAATCACTCAAGAACCATTATTTGTTGACCTGTTCTATGTCACCTTAATTGTAAATAATTTTATGGTAAAAAATTGCATGATTGATTTTGGAGCAGCAGCAAATGTGATGTCTTATCATGTGATGAAGGAATTGGGCCTCCAAGTCACTACATCTACTGGAAGTTGTTATGCTATGGACAATAGGGAATTTCTTGTGATAGGAACATTGAAAGACATTGAGGTGAAATTTTTTTCTTTCCCTAAAGTAAATTACAGAATGGATATACTCATAGTGGATACTAAATCATATTATGGTATGCTTCTGTCAAGGCAATGGGTAGCAGCAGTAGGTGGAAAAATGCAGCTAGACTTGTCCTATGCCACTATCCCTATAAAGGGACATGAGGTCAAGTTGTACATCATCATCATCACCATCATCATCACCATCATTATCATGATCATCATTTACTTCGTCTTCTGATTCTTTAGTATCTTCTTCATCCATCACATTATACTTTATCGACCTTCCTCTTGAATCACATCTAACAACAAATGACCAACCCGGTTTATGTGGAATGCCAAAGTAAAAGATTGGCTCACATTGAATTGGAAGAACATAGGGCTCATCTCCAACTGGCTCAAATAACTTTGTATTAATAATTGTAAATCCACTATCATGTTCAATAAAAATCCTATCAAGATCATTTTGATTCAGCCATAGCCTATACCATTTGATGACAAATAGAACTAATTTGAATGAATTAAAATCATACTCAAGTATATCATCCAAAATTACATAGTGTCAATTTTCAGATTGTTGAGGATGTATGTCATTTCTAGATGAAATATTAGTGACCTTGAAGACTGCACTTATCCCAGAATCACAAGTTTTTTTCGTGTCGTCTAACTTTTTTATGCAAAATTTACGGCCATGGTAGTACATATCTTTGTGGTGTTTGATTTGCAAATATTCAAACATGTCAATATTATTTGCATTGATCCTTGAGTTGATATTAAACTTATGGGTCATGGCTAGTAAACTTATACATACCTTTCTACCTCTTAAACCATATGCTAGATCAAGTACCATTGGCATAACATTGGGATCTCTATTATGATGAACTTCTTTAACCAATGATGCAACACCATCCCATGTTAATGAGAGAGCATTTTCTTGAGATTGTTGAATCCATACCGTCATCAAATCAAGATTGTTTGCAATATAAAAATGTAGTACATCCCACTCATGACCAACTATAAAGAAAACAAATAGACTGCTTAGAAACAACTTATATTGAAAATTTATAAGAATTAATAAACTACAATAACAATGTATAATTACCTCTCACTTTCCTCAATCTACCTTTCCCTATCAAGTACTCCCCTTAGAATTTGTTAATAGAGTTGGGATCTGAAATGCGATCTACATGGATATCTGCAACAAATTTGGGAAGATATTCACTATTGTACACCATGGTGTGGTATACCATATATCCCTCCACCATAGAACCCTCAGGATGTGCTCTTTTCCAAACCAAGCCCTTCATAAATTTTAAGTTCCTCTCAACCATCCACATTGACATACTTTGTGTAGGTCTACAAAATTCAATCTCCTCAACTTGATGTATGAGGTAGTGTTCTTGAGCATTGGAAAAAGTTAGACATGGACAATTTTGCATTTCACACATAAGCTGGGGAATTTTTCTCTTCCAATATTTTATATCTTTTTATCAATTTCTTTAGATGATAACCACCTAAAAGAGATTCAACTCGCAAGAACATATAAACAAGATTTTAGAAAAAAATATATAATAAATTACATAAATAGTAAAGCAAGTCATAAATATAATATCTGTACAACAAGTCTAACAAATAACACTTCTAAGCTCATGATTTTTCAAGATCGTATATAACTTGTTTAAAATTATTTTCAGACTGGTGTGGGAGGGATAGAGGTAGGACGTAGTACAATAATTAAAAAATTATCTTTTCAATATATTGTAAAATAATACAATAAAAAGTACATGCAATTTTACAAATATATTGTAAATAGAGAACATGACTAATCTTGACGAAGGTATACCAATCAGGTGTTTTCAACACTGGCCCAAAATCACCTTTCTTTGATACAAGACTGCTTATATTTGCACTAAATCCTATTCAAAATTTTGTTTTTTTTAGACTTATTTTAATGCATCACTTTGCTGCTCAGTTAACAACCAAGGAAGGGAACTTGTATTTATGTGGTCTCCATTGCTATTTGAGTCAATGAAATTTTCCAGTGCATGATTGGATTCATGAATGTCATTACAAATTTTAGCATTTTTTCTTTGTCACGCCTTCCATCCAATATTTTCCATAGTGTCTCTATTACCTTCTTTCCAATATGCATAACATCAAATAAATGCACGATTAAGAGATCCTTGTAGTATGGAAACCTACTAAATTAACTAGGATAAATTTTTATTCCTCTAGGAAGTTGGTCATTGATGCCTTGACGACCTTCACGAGCATCAATTACATCATTAGTAAATAAAAGACAATATCAAAATATAAATTTCAAACAAAAATCATCAAATGGAATGACATTACCTCAGCGATTTAGTCTATTGTATTCCAACTTCCATAGACGAGGTGTCATTCTTTGTGGCCTTGATGTTGTTGAGCTTCTTTCCCATTAAAAAGATGTTTTTTGATAATTCGATGCTTATGATTATTGTGGAGAAAGTGCCTAAACTCATCAAAAACCTGCTTTCCTAAACTTCTTGAATGACAAGATTTAATCTTTGGACCACAAATTGGACATACAAATTTACCCTTTGTCTAAATACCTAAAAGATATGGTGCAATTGGATCATGTACAATTATCATGCGCAAATTAAACATACAACAATAATGTGTAAGCACTATAACATACCAAAAATATGTAACCTTTTTTTTGATAGGTAACATATTTTTTTTTTGTATTAAAAAAATATGTAACCTTAACAATATATAACATACCACAAAAATGAGTTAGCCTAGGGGCATCATGTATTGTCCATACAAGCATTGCATGGAAGTGAAATTGTCTTTATCCTATTGGTCTAGAGATGTCATACATAGTGACCCCATTCTATAACTTCAACAACTCATCAATAAGGGGCTCAATATCCACATTCATATCTTTAACTTGGTACTTACCTAGTTGAATGAACAAAAATATTAAATAATTATTATGACTGTTTTGATGTGGTGTTTATAAATTAATTTAGTTAGCTATTAAATGAAAAATACATGGTACAATCATTGACAACATTATGTGCTCCCTCTTTATGGACATCCAAGGAGGAATGTTATTGTTAATAAAAAATAGGCAAAACTGAGTAAACATATCTCATGTCTCCAAATGGATTGACACTGTTCGCTTCCACTGAAAGCTTGAGATTGTGAGGTTCTTCTTTAAATTGTGGCCATGTTGTTTCTATGTCTTTAAATGTAGAACCATCTGTAGGCATTCACATAATGTCATCTTGACTTCTATTGCGTGCATGGTAATCCATAAATTGTGCCAAGCTAGTGCACCTGAATAATCATTGAAGACGTGGAATAATGGGAATGTACCAAAGAACCTTGTGAGGTACCTTTTTTTATTTGATCTGACCGATATCTACTAATATGACAATCAGGGAATTCTATTGAAAATTCATGTTGTTTATGATATATAATTTGATCATTGGGACATGCATTTATTGTCTAATACTTCATTCCAATTTTATTCATAATGGTAGATAATTCTGGGTATGAATGAGGTGGAATGTATGATGGTGGTAACAAACACTCACCTATCAACCTACAACAACAAATATGAATTGTTAATATAATGAATAGTAATGGTATGCTAACATTGAAGATGACAAAAATGGCATACCTTAGCATACGTTACATTGCTACATTGGATAAACCATTCATAACCTTCAAGTTCACCAACAACACTATAGTAGAGAGAAGAGTTGTTTGGGAGCCTTGTTATATGGTCTCATATACCTGCTCAAGTATAGGTATATCAAGACCATCTTCATCATCATTATCAAATGTAGTAGTACCATCATCATCACCATCTTGATCAGCTACACCAATACCATCTTCTTCAATCATGTCCTCCGTCACATTATCAACTATGCCAATACCATCATCTTCAATTGTGTTCTCTTCCAGAGGGTCATCTTCTTTCATGGGAGCATTATCCTCATCTTGTATATTCACACCTCCATATTCCTCCAGTAGGAAATCCACATTCACTAATCAACCCAAATCATCCCCTCTTCAACGTGACCATGTTGCCTACAATGACTCTAGGTTGTTGTGATTAGAAATCTTTGATTCTTTAAGACCTTACACTTTTTGCAAGGACAATTACATTTATAAAATTTTCTTTGGAACTGAGACCATAATCTAGCAATTTTCTCATTATTTTGTTTTGGGTTCATATTGCGACGTGTGGACTTTCTTCAAAGGAAATTATTTGGGCTATAAATATACAAAATGTAAACATACAAGAATTAGTAGTAAACATGTAAACATACAAGCATTAGTATCTTGTATATAATAAAAAATAATAAAATATTACAAGATTATTCTAATTGATAAAATATTACAAGATTATTCCAATTGATAAAATATTACTATATAGCAGAGATAACTTCATTAGAGTTCCAAATTACTCATACTTTGTCAATGATGATGATAAAGGGACACTAAAGTCTTTGGAAGTTGTTTAGGCATGGTCTTCATCTATTGTGGTAACCTCACCCTAATTAAAATTCTAAAAATGAAAACCAGAGTTCAAAAAATGCTATAGAAGGAAGAGAAATGTGTTATGTATGGCAACTAAATCATGGCCAAAAGGCCAATGATTTTGGATTGCTTTAATAATTAACAAAACAAAACTAAACCTGAAAGTAAATGTCTTCAAGCTTGATGATCAAGATCTGAAGCAAATAGAGCTTCAGTAATCTCATAAGCATCATTTAAAGCACAACTTTCATTCGGTTCAATGCCTAAAATAGAACATATTTGATCAAGAAGTAAGTGGATGGTGCTTTGCATATTTAAGGTTTTGATTGTAGCCCTGAGTGCCTTGTCTTATCTGCTTGGAGTCTCTCATGATAGAAACATATCTAAGAAATTTTTCTGTCGTCTCCTGCCTCGATCTAGCCATCTTAGTTTTACTGGATTTTTCAATTATGTAAAGAACGCCCAAGGCTTTATCGACAAGCCATTCTTTGCATATACTTGATACACCCAATAATTGGTTGATGCTTTTTGAAAATTAGTTTGTGCACCTTAATGCATTCACATTTCATACTATAGATTGTTGGGATAAGCATGACCTCTTTATATGACAAAAATAAGCTTTCACTTATCATTGGAAGATTATACTCTAATTCAGAAATTTGTGCTATCCAATACTTCACAAATATTGTAACTGATGGAAAACAAGTGTATTTGCCTTCCCAAAACTTAGTACGTGCAAGAAAAATGAAATTCAAAGGATAACTCTAAATCTCAAGGCCATACATGATGTAATCTATGATAATGATTTTTGTAGTTACAACATTCTTTTTACACTAACATCTGACTATTTCCAACTTATATTGTTGGAGCTCCAATGCTATTTTAAAGCTCTTATATGATTATATATACACCATATGAAGATAAGCCAAGTGGTGATGAGGTGAATTTTCATTAGGCAATTATTTAGTGTTGTATGTTCCTCCTTTATTTGCATATACTCCTACAAGTTATGTGTGCACATAGGCTGATCTGGAAGTTTCATTGGTCTGATTTTAATATTTGGATTTCCTAGCATACCTCCTTCAATATGTTTGTATTTTAATTTTTAGCTGAGCCAAAGCAGGGCCTTTGATTGAGATAGGTAGGGGTTGATAGTTAAAGTTATATTCTATAATTTGTCACGAAATAAAACTACTATTTTCAATTTTTGACGATCATCATTTTAAATTTTTGTGTTTTATGAGACCTCATTCTTTGCTAGCATGCTCCTGATATTTGGTGAATTTATTGATTATATGAGATGTTGTGTTCTTTCATTCCCTATCATGAACTCTCATGTGTAAGAGGGTGCATTATATAAAGTTTGCATGTCACTACTGAGTTTCTGTCAGTGGGATACATGGGTGAATAAAGCAGGTAGCATTAGGGTGGATCCTAGCATAATGGAGGTAGATAATGATTCCAGAGGACAACTCTTCTACAGGGCTATTTGACAAACAATGTACATGGCTTTATAGTACCTCCAAATCCATGAGGTCACAACTGAAAGATCTGCTAATATTATCTTCTCTAAAATAGTGAGTTTGATTTAAACAAGAAGGACAGTGACAAAACTTAAGACACTTTGCATGTAGAAAATATTTTGTGATGTTTTATTAGGATTCAACTTCTTAGTTTTTGATTCAATCTTCATCTACCTATATTTCATGAGTATGTTCACAATATCCCATCTCGAAAGAGAATAATTCGTTCCACTTAACATTCATTGCATCCAGGTAGTGCTCATAGGGGTGAAGCATTGGGACTTTTCAAAAGGTCACCATCCTTGTACTATTCCAACTCTACTATGCTTAATTATAAAGTTTCCCATAGATCAAGTCCACTTAGTTTTCTATCCCATTTGCTAAACTTTCAGCAAGTATTATACCTAATGGACTAATTATTATGAAATGTTCATTATAGAGTTATCTCATTCATTTTCAAGTAGGTGGTGTTTTCACAGTGCCAAATTATGTAATGTTTAATTAGGTTTCAATAGCATAGTATGGATCAAATATTTTGGATTAGCCAAGATCAGATATCAATTGTGAAGCTGCAATGAAGTAACAAATGTCCTACAAATTGATATTTTGAATATTTACACAGCACAAATGGATGGGCTCAGTCAACTCATGTTTTTAAATTATTTATGAGACAATACATAGTTATGATCTGCAAGCCAAGAAAATCAGCTATGACTAGACTAGACAACAGTCCATTTGGATATGTGGAAGGATATAAAATGAGCCAATAGCCTCATTTACAGAAAATACTCCCAATTTGTACAGAATCCATCTTTAGAACACCAAGTTCCTCATAGTAAGAAACATAAGTTACAAAAAAAGAAGTTACGGACGGTTATTCATGAATTGTTACTATTTGAGATTGGTTGAAATTTTAGACAATTCATAGGTCCTTCCAAGACCTCTTTACATCCCTAGATTCTTGGTGATGTATCCACCAATATCAGACCTGAGTACCCACAAGTTTAAGATTGTGATTCTAACATGTTACAGTAGTTGTTTGTCAAAAATTTTGTTCATATTCCGAAAACAATCAAGAAATATTTAACAGTTTCAAGAGTAAAAAAGACAACAAGGAACCTTTTCCTAGGAAATTTCAAGGGAGCATATAAAAAAAATTCAATCAAGAAAAACAACAGTCAGTGCAAAGATTCCAATATCATATAAAAAGATTGTTCAATTATATAAGAAATGGTTTTTGAATCCTCATTGTTGAGAAACTATTAATCAATGCCTAACAACCCTAACCTACTCCAAACATGCTATGATAATATTTGATTCACATAATATCTGATTGAAAATTTATAAAGTAGCATAGTTATGCTAAAGTGTACTTTGTTCCAAATGCCTACCAACTTTATTCCTATATTCATCTAAGGATGTTCCCAAAAGATTTATTAAATTAATGTGTTTTTTTGGATATCTAGTTCACATCAACACATGGCTAGGTAGGCTAATATCAAATGTGTACCAAATGAAACAGTCGTGCAACTATCCTTGATACTATTTAACTAACAATCTTGAAAGGTACCAAAAAGATTCAAGTGTTCTCATTGGGTTCTTATTACATTTACTTGTCCAGATTTTATCCTCAAATAGCAGGTTCATAATATGGACAGCTAAGAAATATAAAATATCTGAAATCATGATGATGGATTACAGATTGTGATCCAAAACATTGATTTAAAAATTAATATACAGTCTAATCTAGAAATTTAATAACAAATCAAATGTAGATTATGAAAATATGATATCATAAACCCTAATTTTCATTAGAAAAAAAGATTTACTACTATATTCTTAAAATTATATTGAAAAAATAGGCAGGAAATGATTTTCATCTTCAATTTCATTGGTATTACAAATCTTAAATTTTTGAAGTATATTAACACTGGATATACACAAAATGATTTATTGAAAATCGTTGGAGGTTTTAAACAAATGTTGTTGGGAGGTGTAAAGCCAAACGCAACCACTTTTGCCAGCATTCTTCCAACATGTGCCAAAACGGGAGCTTTAGAATAGGGTAGGGAAATTCACCAAAAAGTAATTGAAGATGGGTTTTTGTCAACTATAGTGGTGGTGACTACCCTAATGGGCATGTATGTAAAATGTGGAAGCATACAAAAGGCACGCGATTTATTTGAGGAAATAATTGAAGGAAATGTGGTATCATGGAATAAAATGATTGTGCGTTATGCGCAAAATGGTCTTGTTGAAAATACATTGGAGATTTTTAAGCTAATGCAATTATAAGATTCACAGCTAGATTCATTAACTTTAGCCAACATCCTCCCAGTTTGTGGCAAGCTTGGTGCTTTGGGACAGGGTATGGAAATTCATCAAAGAATAAAGAAAAGAATATGTTTATCAGATGTTCTACTTGTGAATGCCCTAATAGACATGTATGCAAAATGTGGAATCATAATGGAGGCACACAAATAGTTTGACAAAATGCACAATCCAAACTCAATCTCATGGACTGTGGTGATTGCAAGATATTCAATGTATGGATATTGCAAGGAGATGATGAAACTTTTTGAATTAATAAAGCATTCTACAACAAATCCTGGTCATATAGACTTTGTTTGTGTTTTATATGCATGCAACCATGCAGGTTTAGTGGATGAGGGATGTAAATACTTAAATGAAATGAGCAACTCTTATTGCATTACACCTTCAATGGATCATTATGTATGCATCAATGATCTTCTTGGCCATGCTGGCTATCTTGAGGAAGCCTTAAACTTTATCATTAAAATGCCAATACAACCTAAAGTGGTTGTGTGGATGTGTTTATTTGGTTCTTGTAGATCACATAAGAAGATAGGAATAGGAGAATTTGTGGCAACACTTATTTTTGAATTCGATCCTAAAACTGCTGCACCTTATGTCCTTTTGTCAAACATTTATACAGAAATGGGCAGGTGGGCTGACGTTCAGAAGGTAAGAAACTTGATGGAAGATAAAGAAACTATAAAGAAACCTGGAGGTAGTTGGATTGAAGTCCACAAAATGGTACATGATTTTTGTGTAGGAGACAGATCACATCCACAGACACATGAGATTTATGTAATGCTGGAGAAATTGTCTTTGGAGATGAAGAAAGTAGGTTATATTCTAGACAAGAAACCTATATTAAATGATGTCAAGTAGGAAGAGAAAGAATTATTCATCTATCACCATAGCGAGAAGTTAGCAATTGCATTTGGGTTGTTAAAAATTCCCCCCGGAACAACTATTAGAGTTGTGAAGAACCTTCGAGTATGTGGTGACTGTCACAAGGCTACCAAGTTTATTTGTATAAAGATAGATGCAAGAGAAATTGTTGTGAGAGATGCAAACATGTTTCATCATTTTAAAATTGGTCAATGTTCTTGTGGAGATTATTTGTAATGCAAACTGAAACCTTGCACTGTAAAAGTGTGCAGAGTTTCTGACTTTGGTGGGAAGAAAGTAGTTTTATTTTTCAATTTATTAACAAGACTCATTTAGTGTTTGGTTAGTCATTCCATGCTGTTAACTTCATGGAGTCATATTGTATGCTATGTACCTTGTCTAGATACTTGTATATGAGAAATTCTTGTTTCATAATAGTCGATAGATTCATGACATTGGGTTGTTTATAAGAAGCTTGTATAGTTGATTCTCTAAACTAAATTTCTCTAGAGATTATAAACTTATGCTTAGAAGCTATCACTAGGAGGATAGAGTGGTGTGTGTGAGGCAAATGGAGATTTGGGTATCTTTTTATTTAGGCGTCTACATACTATGACAATTCTCTGTATTATGTGTGATTCAAAATCACGTGTATAGAAATATTTGTATGTAAACGTCCATTTTGTGATTATAGCTCTAATATTTTAGAATAATATTTAGGGGTTAATAAGTAGACCAATGAAAATGGTGGGATTGTGGGTGAGTTCGAGGCTATAAGATCTAGGAACCACATCTATGTTTGTAATGACCTCCCTCGTGGCAATTAAAACTACAGAACATAAATTAGTAAGTGGACCAATGTAGATGGTGGGATTATCGGCAAAATCGCGGGTGTAAGGTCTAGAAACCCTGTCTACTTTTGTAGTGACCACCCCTTAAACTAAGCACTTAAGCAGTGTTAACTTTAATGGTTTTTGGTTTCTTGAGATTGGGAGGAGCGATATTGGGAACAATCACACTTAGCACTCCGTCTTTACAGCTAGCAGAAATGGAAACCCTTGGTTTGTTCCTCATGATGAAAAACCCTCATTAAGAATATGAAAAAAATTAAAGGATCAAGGTACCTACAGATGTGAGTTCGAGTATGTGCATAGAAGCTACAAGAACTTCTCAAAAAGAATCAAAATCTTTGTATGCCCTCCTTCCCTCCCTCAGCTTTGGCGTCACTTTTCTATTGGAAATCCAATGATAATTATGTAGCTTACTTGTTCTTTTTTTTTGTTTATGAGCCCACATTGGTCCAAATTTTGACCAAATCAGGCTCATAAACATTAAAAGCCAAATTTTATAGACATTTTGACCAAATCCAAACAAAATATTTAATCTAACAAGTCGTTGGTCAAAATTAAAGGTAAAAATTTCACCTAAAATGTATTAGTGTTGGTAGCTAACGTGGCAGACTATGTTGGTAGTTGACATGGCAGACTGTGTTGGAAGCTAATGTGGCAGATTGCGTTGGTAGCTGACATGGAAAAAGAAGGGGCTCTATGCCATGTGTCAGCATTTGATTCACCCGTTTGGAGGGCTGCAGGAGGCCGAGCA
>MU224049.1:146471-163776 GCA_018584345.1 Thuja plicata | reverse complement strand
AGGGCTGAACATTAAAATTTATTTAAAAAAAAAAAACTATACAACTATCTCTATTTGAGCGCAAACAAAATCTATCTAGTTTTGAGTCGTGCGACCTCTATATGCAATTTTTTTTTCACCGATTCAATTTTTGGAAAATGTAGGCAAGTTTATAGTTGTTTCAAACCAAAACAACTATTGGGATGTGATGGTGGGGTCAAATTTGGCTCAAAGTGAATGTGGGAAGGTCCTACGGTGGGTGCCAGAAATGTATGCGTGAATTTGTATCTTTGTTCCTGCAGCTACACACACACACACACACACACACACACACACACACACACACACACACACACACACACTTGAATGAGTCTTTACGTGGTTAGTAGGTTAAAAAATATGAAATCAAAATGTTGAAATGATCGAGGCTAACCGATATCGGCTCATTTCCTTCTAGTAGGCAGGATTATATACTTTTCTCTTAGGTCATCACAAAGTCCAATGACTACACCTGCTCTAAATGAAGGATTTAAAATCTAAAGGTAAATAACCTAAATGATTATGTAGATGCAGTTTTTCATAAATCTAAGCTAATTAGAGATTCATTTTAAGCACCAAATGAAAAGTGAAAGATTTATTTTATAACACCAAATTCAAATGTACTCCTAAAATTATTAATTTTCAATGCTTAAACACATTAAATAAAGGTAAGTAAATAAAGCTAAAATGCAAAAAAACTTGAAAACAAAATACAGTATAATATCGATAAAAAAAATTAGGGATCCCTGTAAGGAAAAGAGCTTCTCTTTTATAGAAAATCTCTCCCAAATGGACAGTCAAAATTAGAGGAAATGAATGGCTCAGATTCGATTTGAGGGAGCAGAATCCATGTGCAAGTAATTTGATTGGTCGAAAGATTCAGTTGACTAAACTGACTGATCAGTCTTTTTGGAAACTTCCAAAATCATTTTTTCAGTTAAGAGCTTTGTTTTCAAAATGATAAATAGATAAGATTAAGTTAATTGAACAAAATAGATTTGTTTCCAAACTCGGAAAAGATAAGAATAATTCAACTGAGTAAAATAGATTTGTTTCCAATTTAATAATCAGTTAACTAAAATTGATGACATCATATACATTTTTAAAGATTTAATTAATTTTAAATGCACATTTTGTTTTTATTAATTAATTTAACTCATTTTTGAATTTTATTGACAATTTAGTAATTTTATTTAATTAATATATTAGAATATTAATTTATTTTAATAAATAGTTAACTTAAGGTTTATTTGCCAATATATTTTATTTTTAGGAATTTATTGATTAATCAAGTATGATGATTAATTAGGACCTAGGATTCACGTCAGATTAGCTTGAAATTGATGAATTGCCTATTTGGTTTAGGACTTAGAATTATCAAGACTATTGTTTCTTGATATGAGACTGAGATTAGGCGTCTAGGGTTTAGGTGACCACTTTTAGGTCATTACACTAACAATATCTAGATGTAATAGCTCATTCAAGTTAATATTGAGGATTTTGTAGAACCACATGATTCTCTATAGGTTCTTAGGATTCTTGAAGCATTACATAGTATCATGTAAGATTTGTTTTCAATATGATTTCATAAGGAATGTTGAATAAATTGTAGAAGAATGTATAATATATGAACAAATGTAAAGGATAAATATTTAACACTTTAGGCCTTCTACAAGCCTAATCTATTGTAAGCGAGAAATAAGAGTATGCATCCATAATGTTATCATCATGTTTGAATTGGAGACAACATTGATCCCTATTATTATTTTGAGTAAAGTATAAATATATAGCTCATGTCTACAATATATATCACTATTATACATTTAAAAATAGTAAAAAATTTACTTTTTTCAATATTTTTGGTTATTAATTTAAATTGATTGAGTTAATCACTCTTAAGTGAATCAGAGAACATATATGTACTTATTATTGAGATAAGTCAATTTATGTTAAATATTTTCCTACTTTCAATACATGCATTAAATGTATAGAAATAGAAGTATTAAAGAAAAATGAGGTTAGAAGGGAAAATTAAAATATCTAAATATTATTATGATATTTGTTTCAATATTTTAGTTTTATAATTTGAATAATTGACTGAGTTTATTAGTGTAAGGTGACTAGGATAAGATATATTTACTTATTTTTAAGACAAGTTTGAATTCATGCCAAATATTTTTCTAATGTGATTACATGCTTTATAGATATTAAATTTAAAATATTTATGAAAAGGAGGTCATAAGATAAACATAAAATATCTAACGCAAACCTAAGACCTAAGAAACATTTTTACAATAGTACTACAAAATACCAAACCCATTATAATTCTATAAATTTAACCCAACCCAAAACCCAAGAGAAAACATCCAAATTGTATCATAAGATCAATAGTCATGTATGTTTAACGCATCCCAACCCCAAATTACAATATTAGTTTGGTGCATCAAATAATCAAAGCCAAAATGTTACAATATACAATATCATGTAGCACTACTATAGAAATCAACCAAAAAGAAGGAGAAAGGGCACTCGCATGGGTCCCCGCTGAAGAAGAAGCTTCATGAGATGGAAGTAGGTGAACCTCAGACCAATGTGATGGCAGCTCATCAACTGCAAAATATGAATCTTGAGATGTGACAACAACTCTTAGTGGTGGAATATGAAGTATGTCATAAAAAACCTGCACATCACTCAAAACAATAGAAAACACATCTTGAAATGAATTATTATCCATGAATGTGTTAAAATCAATAATACCTGCTACCTAGTGCTCAAATCTATTTGACTATAATAAGAATCTCAAAATGTCAGCATCATAAATATCTGGATTTAGCACTTTATTAGAAAAATTCAAAACAAAATCAACATAAAAAACTAATTCCATTATTATGGTGAGGAATCTAGAAGCCACTTCTGAAGGAAAGACAATAGGATGGGAGGAGAGTCAATCTAACCCACTAATAATATGTGCGGAAACCTTCACATGGGAACATGCCAAATTAAAAACCAATGCAATCTTCTCGGAGTTATACTCGGTATTCCTTACCTACCAATCTAGCGGAGCCAGCTAGACTATAATTCACAGCGATGGCAAAAATGGAACAAGGAAGAAATCTTGTAAAAATGATGCCCACAACAACTCAATAAGGAAGGGATATTAGATTAAATACAAAGATATCATTTATATAGAAGCCTCAACCAAGAGATCTGATGTTATCAAATTTCACAATAAATGGATTTAAGAAGCAACTGATAAAAGAATAATTTGCCATCCTATGATAAGGTCGTATCCAAGAAAGATTACACACATATAGCAGTAGAATAGAAATAAACAAAAAAAGACATTCCCATACTACCCAATATCCTCAGGTATATCAATGATGAGTGAAAAATAATGTTATATTTGCAATTTTAAAGCATTGTGCCTCAAAATACTAATTTTATAATGACCAACTTCCATGAAATCAAAAACATATTGTACAGCCTGCTTAAAATTTGTACAAGTACATATGAAAGAACAGATACTTATATAATAATGGAAATCATATGACAAGCATCTTGACCATTAGTCGAGGTCATCAACTCAAAAAACATTTCCATGTGAATTAAAATCTAGATAAACCAATCAATTCATAAGCCACCTCCCTTTTAAACATCATCATACCCAGTAAAGCTACGAACAATCAGAAAATGTAGGATGATACTTACTCCAGATCAAAACCAAAGAAGGAAGATTTCAAGAAAGGAACCGCATCAAGGAACATGTGATGTCTTACAATCAGAAAGTACTGGATAAACTTAAAATGTTCATGTTAATGTGAATGGAAATGTACCAAAATTTCATCATCATGTGATGTGCATACACAATCTAAACTAATTTCCTATCAAGAAAATCCTCAAGACGTTGGATTCACTACAAAGAATAACATGTTACAGTTAACCGACAATAAAACATGTCCTCCAAAAGAATAAAAAATGTCATTCAAGAACCAAAGTACTTGATTCTAGACCTTTGTCCTACAGAATTAGAAATTAAAACCAACTGAATATGCCACAAGCATAAATAAATGTGCATATCGTGACAAGTATTTATTCTTTATTCAGAGTCAATGAATATTTATCAAGTGTTTTAGAAGTAATATAAATAGTCGTGAAATCCTTTCATTGCATATTTATAATCTAGAAACATCCCAATATAACAATAATAAGTAAAACCTCCATCCCCGAATAACTTGTTAGTCAAAGGGAAATCATGTTAGCTTTCCACATATTTATTATTTATTAAGAATTAATAAATAATGTTCAAATGTTTTATAAGTAATAGAAAAGTCATGACAACCATGATTTGCATGATCATAATCCAAAAACATCGTAATATGACAATATTAAATAAATCTAACAACAATGTATACACGCATTTAATAAAGAGATCAAAAACAAAATGAGACCCTCCAACCCACAAGTCATATAGAAATGGAGAGATTAAAGTCCATAGAGGCACGATAAACATGACCTATAAGAAGGCTCACATGTGATGTATGCCATGTTTTCATGAACAATAATTCTTCCCACATCTTTAGCTTCCCACATTAATAATAACTGGATTAAAATTCTTGAAACAGAAAAGAGATTGCAATTCCCAATACCTCAAGGAGTGAAGTCCAAGAGAAATAGAATTCATTCATACAACGGGGTGGAATGAGGCCAAATGGAGAAAATCATTTTAAAACAAGGGTAAGAATTCATCTCTTAACACCTCTTTATATGACAATTTCTTATTTATTGCCGAATTAGCCAAAAAATCAGCCAAATGATTTGCTTCCGTGTAGAAATGTGAGATTGTGTATGAATGAAAAAAACTCTAATTGGAGCAGAATTTTGTCTAACCAATATTGCAAGTGCCAAGACATAGATTTTATTTTTGAGACCGAAAGGAAAGTAACCATAGAATCGCCTTGGATTACAATGCGTTTAATGTTAAGAGATATATCCATATCAAGCCCAAAAGATAAAGCCCTAAATTATGCATTATTATTTGTGCCATTGTCAATGCATCTACAAGTTGCTTTCAAAATATTACCATCATGATCGGCAATTATTATGCCAATACCATATTTTTCCAGATCATGCCAATACCATATTTTTCCAGTTTTCCTCAAGAGGCACCATCATAATTAAGTTTGAATGATCCTTCAAGTCGAGGCAACCATTTATCCTCGGCTCTTTTTGACTTATTTGAATTATTATTATTATTATTTTTTTTTCAACTGATCCATGTTTTGGGAGAATTTTCATGGCCTCCCAAAAAATACTGATCTGCTTATCCCAATGGGAAAAGACCTTATATTTTCCAAGTTCTTATAAACAGATCATTATTTTGTTCAGAAATTCTTTTTTCATTCCGAGAAAGGATATCATAAAGAGAGGAAGATTTTTTCCTAAACATTGTGTTCTTTCTTTCCAGCCAGATTCTCCAAATGATAATAAAGGGGGCCACAATCAAAAGGCAACCATAAAAGGAGGAAGTATACAAACAAGGCCAAGATTGAAAATGGCTCTTAAGATTATGACATAATACTAAAGAGAGTCCAAGTTTACCAAAAGAGGCAATACCAACCATATGAAGCAAAGGGGCAATGAATGAAAATGTGATAGTTATTAAGATATTTTAAAATAAACACATATGAAAATAACAATTTAATGATGAAGATATTTGAGTATGAGATCTCTTGAAAATGTGTATGAAACTTATAAGAGTTTTATTTCATTACTCATCAATGTTAATATTTATATAAATAAAATATAAAGTTAATTTTCTTCTAAAAATTTATTGAACATGAATTTATATACCCATGATATTATATTTAAAAATAAGATTTTCATTTTCTTTAATAATTATTTTTTATTTTTTATTTTTATTTTATTTTTATTTTTATTTTTATTTTTATTTTTTCATTTTTTTAGGTTTTTCAACATTTATAGTAGAATATAAGTTTATTTTTTAAAAAATTTATGGTTTTTATTATAAAATTTCTAGTTGGTTGAGGGCTTGTTGTTTTATGAAGTTTAGATGGTTCCATGAAGTCTAAAATGATCGTAATACTAAATGTGTAAGTGTGTTTATTGTAACCACCTGAATTTGGTATGCTCTGACCATAGACCCTATTTGCCATAAGTGTGATCATACCCCCAATTATGTTCAGACAACTCTTTAATCGACTGACATAATTCATTCGAATTAGATTTAATCTCCTAAGTGATCTAATCACAAAATTTTATTAATCACCTAAGCCAATCAAATGAAATCAATTAAATCAAATCAATTCAAATCATACATGGCTAAGGTAATTAATTTAAAAGGAATTAAATTAATCCCTATTATATCAAATCACTTGCAAAAGCCTATCTTCTAGCCTAAATTAATCTAAGTAATTGGCTATAGTCCTAATTAATTATCTAAAGCAATAAAAAGCTTAAATAATTAATATTCCTATTTTTGAATTAATATATTTAATATAATTCATTTCATTAATATTCCCCTAAACCCCTAACCTAACCTACCTCAACCACCTTGACCCTGGGTTCAAACCCATCCCAACCTATTCACCCCATGCTAAATCTAATCCTAATCCTAATCCCATTCTAACCCACTTCCTAATGATGTCACATTCCTAAAAATGTGATTAGGAACTCAACCCACTTGAGAAAGTCAATTTTCTCAAGCTTGACTCTAAACCCTCTCCATGCCTCTTAAATGCTTGCATTTAATGCATGTGACCTCTACATGCCTCTTAAATTCTTGTATTTAAGGCATATACCTCAAGCCCATGCTTCTTTAATGTCTTTGGCTTTGAAAGCCTCTTACACCTCATTAATGGGTTTTGAAACTCCATTAATGAACCCCTCTCTCTCCTCATTTCTTCTATAAATAGAAGAAGTTTTTGAGATCAAATAAGCCTAAATTTTAGATTGAAAACGTATTGTTATGTTGCTTAGATCATTTGTGAATTCATGTTGCATTTTAGCTTTAATATTAGGCATTCTTATTATCTTCATTTTTAGAGCTAATATGCATTTTCTTTATCATTTAGATTAGTTTTGATTCAAATCTTTCATGCTAGGTTGTATATGTCACTGAAAAAGGCATAATCTGAGGGCTATTATGTTATTTTTCACACTCCTCCTAGTTAGAAAGCAATAGATCAGTTTTAGTTGATTTTCATGCTTTACTAACCCTATTTTCACTAACGTAATAATCTATTGAACTGTTGTGTCACAGGTAATAGGTGCACTATTTCACACACCATATTTTTGGTGCCCACCATGAGGCTCGATTCTAGATTTTGCCTCATTTTAACTCTATTTTTCACCAATTTATCTTCCCAATTTTCAAGTCTAGAGTCATTTCTGGTAGCACAATATCACATCCAGGATACGCCCTCGTACCGCAGGAATCAAGGCTCGTATCCAAGATTTTCTGGGTCATTTTTAGTATAGGCTCGCATCTAGTGAACATTCTGTCGCATATGGTAGCAGAGACTTGTATCTGGTTTGTCGCATTGTCTCTTGTATTTCTAGGATTGCATCTGGTTGAAATTTTTGTGAACTTCATTGCCTAACCCCTAACACTTTAACCAGTTGCTGAGTTGATCTTTTGACAGCCTAACGAGTGCTTGCAGGTTGCTAATAAGGAAGTAAGAAGACTTGGCTAACGTGTGTGTTTGCAGGTGTTTTAAACTGATTTCAGTACTAACAATTTATAAATCTTTTTCAAAACTTAAAATATTTTCTCAAACACTTTTTAAAGAGACTAGATTACTATGCTCTTTTCCTTTAAGGAAAATCAGACGTTGGTTTAACACTTGTAAAATAATTTGGGGATAAATGGACAAACAAACTCAAACTTTAATTCCTTTTGGAAATCAGTAATTGGGAAAGCAAATCACTAAAAATTGTGAGATAACTAAACAAGTTACATCGTTTAATTCACTTTGGGATCTAAAATTGAACAAGAAAATCACTTAACATTGCGGATAATTGAACAAAATAAATTTTCTTTCACGCATCCTGTTTTCATTAACTTAGGAATATCTAAATCAGGCTCAACATAATTTGAGGTAAAGAACCTTTGATTTGCATGTTTTGGGAGAAAACGACATGGATTAGGAGAGTATGCTCTTCTTCTTTTGAAGAATTAGAAATCTAGACATCCTACGCTCGCCAATCATTTGTATACTTATTTAACAGTAGAGGGCCTACCGGTAGAGGAAAAAATCTCCTGGGAATGACCCAAGTGAGGACAGGTTTTATGCCAACCCTTCCAACTCACTATAAATAATTACTTCTTCGTAGGCCAAAGCCTTGGAAGATGAAGCCGGTTTTGTTCTCAGAATTTTGACATCATTCCTTGAACATGCTTGGGTATGTGTAGAGCGGAGCCGCTTGAATCTTGTTTGTGAGACTACACATATTTGAGTACTCATAGGGCTATACACCTCAATTTTTTCTTGTGTAATTATATGGGAGACAGTTTCAAACAGATTGCCCCATCATAAACAAAGAAATTCATAAACAAACTACCTGATTCATCCCTGAAAGGGTGATAATCCTTGTGCAAAGCAAAAAGTAATTGCCCCAAGACACTCATCATATTGTGCTCTCACTTACATTTGGAGTTGGATAATACAACATTATGACTGGAGCCATTGCGTGCTTGGTGATGGTTGTATTATGATTAGCATTTGAGTGTGTACCTAAGTCAAAGAGAAAGGATTTTCATCCTCCACCTATAAAATAGGGCATAAGAATATGTTTGTTCCCTTAACAATGCAAATTTGCTTGATGTAACTGACATATCACTAACAAGATAGAATCCTTCAAAACAAGAAAAAAACTTCAATCCTTGGTTTACACATGTGTTTTTCACTCACTGACAGGTCTCAGAATGCAATCTACAATCAAACAAACTTCACACACTTTCAAGACAAAATTTTCAAAACTGACAAAATCTGACAGAGACATCAGACACTTGCATCCCAGATTTCTTGGCTTGTATTTAGTATCATGGATTGTATCTAGTATCTTGGCTCATATCTGGTAAGCACATCATCGTATTTAGGGTTAAAGCTCACATCCTGGGTCATCAAAAGCTCCATACTATATTTCTAGGCTCACATCTAAGGGATCGCATCTACGATAGTGGGCACTTACAAAATAGTTTCTTAGGAAAGGTCAGTTGATTTGCATACCCTTTTGGATCTTTAGTCTATCCCTACTATCTTTTCTGGCCTCCCTATTGCTGTGTCAAAACACTTTTTTAAACATCTACCTTGCATGTCCTGTCAGTTTCTCGCAATCCATCCTAATACATGTGGTCTATCCACTTTTTACAACAACTTGATTCCCAACTCACTATTAGGGCATTCTAACCCTTTTACGCTGGAATCATTTACTTCCACTAAGATACAAATGATAATTCCACCTAGACACACTCACTTGGATGATTCGAGATACTACCTTACACTATTGGGAAACTTTGACGAAGTTGAGGTACAACCACATGGTTAACACAAGATGCAAAAAGTACATGTCTAAAGGATCGAGAGTACTTCCTCAATCTCTATACTTTCAAGGGTAAACATCTCATAGTTCCCTATACAACTTAGACTCTCCAGAAATGGATAGGTCAACTCATGGATGGAGTGAGGCTTTTGACGAATATGAGAATAGAAAATACCAAAAGCACGAAGATATCGATGAAGAAGAAGAACCCACATTTCACCGTCCTATATTTCAATCGGGTAGTGAGGAAGACATCACTGAAGAAGAGTATAATAAACTCAAATAGAGTAGTAAGTTCCACAAGATAATGGAAAAGATGATTGACGAAGATAAACATAAATACTTTCTCCATCTAACATCCACTGGCGTAAAGTTACCCAAGGATTATGATGTGGAACAACTAAAGGAAAAGAAGGTACCAAATCCTATATCTATTCTTGCCAAATAAATCACCTTGATGAAAACAGAGATTGCGACTCTCAAGCAAGAGAAGGCTAAACCCAAGACAAAATACTCTATGGACTCTATTTGTCCATTTCCTTTCGACAAAAGTATCACTATGGTCTCGTTTCCTCCCAACATGGCAAGGCCAAAATATGAAAAGTATAGGGGAGAGACCGATCCACATGACCATGTTAGAGAATTATGTGCTCTGAGCATAGATTACATGCATGAACCTACTTACCTCATGCGGCTTTTTCCAGGGAGTCTAGGAAGCAACACCATGGAGTGGCTCTCAAAGCTTACACCTAAGGTAAAAAATTTTGAGGAGTTAATTAAACATTACTCCTATAATATACAACATGATGTGACTATGATGGATTTGTGCAACACTAAACAAAATAATGATGAATCCTTTACACACTTTCTACAAAGGTGTACAAAAATCTTTGCACCATATTCAAGAGCTAGTCCTGAATCCAAGAAAATGGAAATATTTGTCAATAACTTGGTATCTAAGTTAAACTATGCATTGCAAATGCAAGACTCCCCTAGCTTCGATAGGATGATCAAGAATGCTATCCGTATCAAAGAAGTTATGGTCAAAAAGGGAGAGATCACTCTTCAAAGTGAAAAAAAATATAAAAACTCCAATTCCAAACCTAAATGTTGGAAGCAAAACTAAAATATTGTTAACGATGGAGTGCTATATGCATCCAATGTTGGTCCTAAACCTGAGGTGTTCAATTTGACTAACAACATGCAAGCAAGCAAAGGTGCCTAGGTAACGACCCCCATACCTAAAAAAACAATGATAATAGCAAGGCTCGGCCATGGACTCCAAAAACTCAAAGAACATTCACTCCTTTGGGAGAGCCTCTCAAGACTGTTTTGAAGACACTATTAGACAACAAAGTTCTCACAATCCTAGATTCTAAACCATGGGAACCAGTGGTCAAACCAAGGTGGTGGGATGATTATTCTTACTATGTCTTTCACAAGAACAAACAACACAAGACTAACAACTGTCTTAAACTCAAACATGTTATCCAAGACCTTATTGAAGGAGGAAAATTCAAATTGGAAGGATGCACTACCAACAAAGATCATACTGCATTTAACAAACCATTCCCTAACTACAAGAAAGGGGAACCATCTAAAGGAAAATATAATGAAGTAAATAACACCTACTCCAATAATGATAATGTGATCAATATGCTAGACATTAAAACTGAATAAATTAATGTTGTCACAATCAAAGGTATTTCTTTCCAGTCAAATGCGGTGACTCAGAGCCAAGTGCAAGTCATGATCAAAGGACCCAATTCTACCTCAAAAACAACATCAACATACAAGGTTCCTATTGTTACTATCCCCAAACTAGCAACAAAACACATGGTTACTATTCCCATAGTGAAGTGTGACTTGGTGGATCAATTACAATGAACATCTGCTAAAATTTCCATTTTTGAGTTGCTTAAAATATCCATAGTGCATAGGGAAATCCTGGAGCAATCCCTACATGGTACTAATGTGCCAAAGGACCTTGATATAGAAAAATTTAAAGCAATGGTTAATTACATCTCAATGCCATAGTACCTCTCCATTTCTTAAGAGGATGATAAATCATTGACCCATCCACTAAATCAACACCTTCATAATTAAGTCCTCATTCATAAATCCTGTGTTAGATGCGTATTGATGGATGGAGGTGCAGGATTGAATATTTGTAACCTTAATCTAATCAGGAAACTTGGTCTTTCAGAATACACCATTGACTCTAGAAGAAAAATCACTATCAAAGCTTATGATGAGGAAGAAATATCCTCTTAAGGTCTTATTATTCTACCCATTAGAGTCAGACTAATTGAAAGGAATGTCATATGTCAAGTTCTGGATCTACCCCTGGCTTACCGCATACTGTTGGGGAGACCATGGATTCACAAAATGCAAGATGTGCCGTCTACTTACCACCAATATATCAAGTTCCCACATAATGGGGTGGAAGTGATGATTCCTACAGATGCTAATTATACTTGCAACAATATCAAGGCAGGTAGTATGATTCCACATAACAAAGAGGCTATGGATGAAATTGCTCCTGAGACTACCAAAGACATGGTGATGAAAAGTTTTGGAAAAACCTTGAAACTTGAAGAAATAGGTATGGAAGAATACAAGCTAGACTTGACTCCGTCATTGATAGAATTACCAATATCACCACAATCCTATGGAAAACCGTCCTTGTCTTTCACACATGTCGCGTCTAAAGAACCATAAATCCACAAAGAAATGAGAATGGTTAAAGCATCCACATCTTCTTTAGATAACACAGAAGAACAGGAAGTCTTGGACTGGCTTTACAAAGGAGAACCAAAGGAAGCTAAGGTCAAACTTGTAGAAATATCCTTGGAATAGTATGGTAAAGGATACAACCTCCTCAAAAAAATGGGATACAAAGGAAAAGGACCTCTAAGCGACATAGGAAGAGGAATTATTGAGCCTGTACACATGGAGTTCAGGAATACCAGAGACAAAACAAGACTAGGTTTTAATAATGAATCTGACAAACCTACTTCAAAAGAAAGCCCGGTCTTTGACAAAGGGAGTAATGAAATGGAAGAGATAGAACTAGAACAACGGTCCTATGAAAGATTATAACATGTAGGAACAGAGAGTCCTGACTATCAAGGAGAGTGTTATGTACCAAGCTTTGAGATACCACAAGATATTCACACACCTTTGTTAGCACAAGCTCCTATTCAAGAGGTAGGAGACACAACAGAGGATGATCCAGAGGTACCATTGATAGCAATGGATACGGAGAGCACACCCTGACAACAAGATTCACATCCTAACTGGGGGTAGTTAGTCACAATCACACATGTCCTTGATTTACCACACTTTGATCCACACACTAGTAAAATTGGACCCTATTTTCGACAAAAAATGGTCAAATTTTCTACGCAGATTGGTCGAAAGACCCACAAATTGCTTTGTCAGTATTTTTATCATTGAACAATCGACACATTCTTGTTAACGTTGAAATTTATACATAAACTTGGTTGAAATTAGCATATTCAAACGCCCACATTATTTGTCGAAACTGCACCCAACGTTCGTCGAAATGTTCGAAAACTTTCGACCAAATTTAGTCGAAATGTTTGAAATTTTGACACAAAATGGTTGAAGCAATTCGACTAAACTCTTTATGTTTCGACCAGGAGGCCAAACCCACGATGGAGACTTTTGACATAGAATGATTGAAACATTTTGACCAAACTCTTTCTGTTTTGACCAGGATGCCAAATCTACGACGCAAGCGTTCGACCAATTCATGTCAAAATTTTGACAAAAAATGAATTTAAAAAAAAAAAAAATTCTGAAACCAAATAGCCTCTATTTTGGTCCTTGGCTTTAATAGAAGATGGACCAATAACAAATTTCTTCTTTCTCTCTAACAAAAAAGTCTTGAACCAAGTGAGAAGCTATAAATTCATAGCTTCAACTTATAGTTTTTCACCATGTTCAATACTTGTTTGTTAGAGAGAAAGAAGCAATTTGTTATTGGTCCATCTTCTATTGAATTCGAGTACCAAAACTGAGGCTATTTGGTTTTTGAATTTTCTCATTGAGTTTGGTATTAATCTAAACAACCATCAATCATATTTTGAAACAATCAATGTGCTACTCAAATCTCATGTATCCCAATCCATCATCAAAGGACCAAGCATATTGATATCCAGATACACTACATTGGGGATTTCATTCATGGACAAGTCATCAGTCTACTATTGCCTAACATCCAAGCAAGTTGCCAATATTTTTACCAAAACCTTCACGTAAAGAAAGTATTCTTATTTTTTAACTTTGTTGGGGGTGTGGGAGGCTTCATCCTGTGGGGGGAATACCTGGTCTTCTTGTGCCTTCATCCATAGATTTCAGTGGACCTTTGGGCTTCATAGCTCTTTCCTAGTCAAAAATTTCCTGTTGTGCGACCTGCGAAATTTGCGGTGCTCATCTTCATTCTTTTCCTTCCAGAGATAGAATTGTTACATATTATGTTTTCTAAAATAAGAATTGTTGTATGGGGGAAAATGAAACAAACGTGTAACTTAGTTATCAACAAACTCTTTGATTTCTTTGTGGATTGATAATATTTTCCTCATATGATGTATTCAACTTTAACCAATATTACTGAGAGGAGATACACACATCCACAATATCATGCAAGAGAGAGGGGACATCGGGGATGCAGGGGGAGGGGTGAGTACAAGGAATGTACCAATCATCACATTCACACCTTAGAGGTTGAATTTATGTCACGTCAACCTCCTGAATTAGAAAAAGAAGAGAAGTTAAATATAAGAACTATAATGTAGAATCCATAAATCAACATTAATATTTTGAGTAGTTATAAACAAATAAATAGTATAGTGTAGACTTCAAGTTTTATATGAGACATGTTGAGTTTATTTTTTGAAGGCCTTGTCATTATTATGAAGGCAGAGGAAGATGAAGTGAAAGAAATAGGATATGAGTGACTAAAACAAAGCAAACATAAGACTATTCTATACCTATAGCAAGATTCATACAAGAGTAATGTATTTGGAAAAGCAAAATACTAACAATATTTTATTCAGGCATGAAAAGTTACTTATTGGTAATTAAACTCAGACAACTATGTTGCCTAACTTCTATAACCTATATTTTCTATAGATATTGTAATATCCCCTACCAATTTGAACCAATTATTTTTCACTTATTTCAATTGAGTATTTTTTCAAACAGTTGGTATGCATGTGAGAATGAAGGGTTTTTCTTTGATAGTTATGTTTTGCTGATACTACAAACTTCATTTCAGCAGATTTATTGATATTGATATTCATACATAGAAATGAAGGAACGTAAGGAATTTATTGATATTGATACTCAATCTTCAAGTAACAAATTGTTGTTTTCAGAAAACATAAACTGATATACAAAGGAGGAGATTGTTTGACTATAGATGGATATTCTGAGCAGAAATTTACAAAATAATAAATTACAAACCAACCTTATATTGTTCCACATAATGTGTCTAGGTGTGGAGGTCCACAAGACAAATTACTGGATAATTTGATCGGGGTTCAAGATGCATAACTGCTACAGTCTGGTTGGGAAGTGTTCAACTACTTCCATAGGAGGAGAGAATATTTATTTCCACTATGCAATCCATGGAGCTTAGACTTGAACAATCTCATTTGTCCTAATATATTTATTGATGTTGATTCAGTGAAAATGGTGGTTAAGAATTACCACCCAGGTTATAGAGATATTCTAGCTGCAGATGGTAAACCTATGGTGTTCATAGCTAGGAAAACAATTGCATAAGAATTATATTTAAACAAGTCAGAGTGATATTTAGTTGTATTACATAAAATTATATTCTTGGGATCCATTTATTAATATGCTATAAAGATATAATAACAATATGTAGATAATAGCTATCAGAATCTGACTTAGACAAGGTATGCATACACAAGCTCACACTCTTTGAGACATATCTGATCTGCAGATGTACTCTCAAATATCTTGTCAGCATTGCCAACTTCAAATCCATCCCGCGTATGGCACTCCAAGATTTGTAAAGTAAAACAAGAGTTAGAACCAATAAATTTTGATCTGATTGACTTATTTCTAGCACCCCACCTATAAATAACATCAAGTACCTTGGATGTATAAATGAATTCAATAAACATAAATTTTTGACATTAGGGGAAAGATGACATACCAAGGGCATGAAATCAGGACCAAGCATGATATTAGAAGATCTGATTTCTCGATGCACAATGGTGCCTTCACCACATTCCTCATGCAAATACCTCTATCCTTTGGAAACCCCTATTGCAATCCTTTGCCTCGCTGCCCATGACAATATCTTGGGACAAGAAAGGTGGCCAGTTTACATCAGATATTTCTAAATAATAAGCATTAAATTGTTTAGATGACTCATATTAAATTAAACTACTGTAAACCACCAATTCATTCCTGACATTTGTCTCTTAGCATTGATTAAATAATGAAGGTATGTTAGTTTGAGTTTCACTTGGTTTCGAGAATAGTTTAACATTCTCTACTTAACAAGGCCAACCACGTGAAGGTGGAAGCTCATCTGGCCCCTCCTAGGACACTCTTATGACCCTTTACGACACTTTAAGATCTCTAAGATGTATTCTTAGGGATCGTAAAGGGTCATAAAGGGTCATAAGGGATCCTGGGACACAACAATTGAGAAACATAAATGTAGGTATCATGGTGACAATTGTTTAGAGACACAACATAATTCAGTGGTATACCCAGACGATGCAACGCAACCACTACTCCAGTTCTAAGTTGGCATTGAACGATCCAAAAAACATAGATAAGGAATAAATTTAGAGAGCAGAGGAGGGCCATAACGACTGAAAGAATATACCTTTGCTCTCTAAATTTATTCCTTATCTATGGTTTCTGGATCGTGCAGTGCCAACTTTGAACTGGAGGAGTAGTGGTTGTGTTGCATCGTCTGGGTATACCACTGAATTATGTTGTGTCTCCAAACAATTGTGACCGCAATATCTACATTTATGTTTCTCAACTGTTGTGATATCTACATTTATGTTTCTCAGGTGTTGTGATATCTATATTCATGTTTCCTAGCTATCGTGTTTATGTGCATGTTCTTTATGTGTTTGTCTTCTCTCCCTCCTCCAAAATAAGATTTTCCCACTCTGAATCAAGAATGCACGTGCAAATGCATAGAATATATAGTGTTAGAAGGCATACAGTGCAACTTGACCTTCCTTACAGGTTCTGGATCATACAGGAACATACTGGATTCAACCCCGGGTCAACACTTCAACAACATCAGGCAGTGATGCAAAATTTACTGTCTGTAGTCATTGCAGTAGCGTCAAGCGCCAACTTCAGCATAATATGATCACTAGACATGGTTGTATGTCTTCTACTTTTAAGTTGCATTGTCTAGTGATCATATTGTGCTGAAGTTGGCGCTTGAAGGAAGGTCAAGATGGGGTTAGATCCAAAGGATCTAAGCAATGTATGGCACCCTATTTTTGATCCTCATCTACAATTACGCATGTGCATAGTCAAGCCATACACTGCTCCTTGCCTATATATTTCTTGCACCTGTATATATGGCTACACAACTAGATGCATGATATAAAATTCATAGTTTATTACATACAAGATCGTAAGATAAGCTACATCAATAACTTAGCTAAATCAATCATAAGGTATTTAA
>MU224049.1:103522-126770 GCA_018584345.1 Thuja plicata | reverse complement strand
CAAACCCATCCCAACCTATTCACCCCATGCTAAATCTAATCCTAATCCTAATCCCATTCTAACCCACCTCCTAATGATGTCACATTCCTAAAAATGTGATTAGGAACTCAACCCACTTGAGAAAGTCTACTTTCTCAAGCTTGACTCTAAACCCTCTCCATGCCTCTTAAATGCTTGCATTTAATGCATATGACCTCTCCATGCCTCTTAAATACTTGCATTTAAGGAATATTCCTCAAGCCCATGCTTCTTAATGCCTTTGGCATTTAAATCCTCTTACACCTCATTAATGGGTTTTGCAGCTCAAATAAGCCTGAATTTTAGATTAAAAATGTATTGTTATGCTGCTTAGATCATTTGTGAATTCATGTTGGATTTTAGCTTTAATATTAGGCATTGTTATTATCTTCATTTTTAGAGATAATATGCATGTTTCTTTATCATTTAGATTAGTTTTGATTCAAATATTTCATGCTAGGTTGTATATGTCACTGAAAAATGTATAATCTAAGGGCTATTATGTTGTTTTTCACACTCCTAGTTAGAAAGCAATAGATCAATTTTAGTAGATTTCCATGCTTTACTAACCTTATTTTCACTAACATAATGATCTATTGAAGTGTTGTGTCACAGGTAACAGGTGCACTATTTCACACAACACATTTATCACTACATCGAACCACATCAACACAAAATTTATGGAGTACATAGGATTCAATGATGGATTGGAATGAGACCAAATCTACTTAGATAATGTCCTTCACCTTACCCAATCACATCTCTATCAAGTAGTAAAGTCCAATCCAATAATATTTTTGAAAACATAAATGTAGCACCCATCTAAAAAGACATGGTATTAATTTCATTTGAAATTAAGAAATGTGTCATTATAATAATATGGTACTACATGAGAGTCCATATCTCTTAATTATGCCTATGTAATAAACCTATACACTATTTTACTGAGTTTCTACGAGATATTAACTAAAAGAAACATAGGAGAAATGAGTGAGAGTGTAAATTAAAACAAAGATTGAACCATAGAGATGGGAGAGGTTGTAGATGAGGATGGAAATGATTCTATATCTTTTTCCTACACCATTTGGGTAAATGGTGTATTGTTAGCTAGTGGTGAAGTGTTTGCGGTCGAGTTGGATCTCTCCTACCTTGTTTGTTTTTATGGAAAACTTTAGAGATGAATATTCAACAATTGGGAAATATTATGTATTAGCGTTTCAAAAATTGGGGAATAAGTGGGACCAAATGGGATGGTCAAATCATGTAAAATTTAGAAATATTCGGTCAAATGTACTATGATTCTCCCATAATTTCATTTAATTAATTATATTAATACAAAAAAAATTCCAATAGAATCTATGTTTTCCACACGATCTAGTTAATATTTTTGCCTGGAATTTTAGAAGAATGTCTTAATTGAAAGACCCAATTTGTGAGGGATTTTTATTAAAGCGTGTCTCAATTCATTGCCATATTCTCCAATACCATTAATATTTCAATGGTGTGGGAGGATTGATTTCACTAATTATATTATAAGTCTATCCCAATGGAGACCAATGGACAACCCATAATTGCCCATCAATTTACAACATATATTTTTTTTTGAGGTTTGATTCACCCTACATTTACATAAGATGTGTTATAATTCAACAATATTTTCCAAATACTTGTACACCATTTAAAATCCCTGCTAAATTATATGGATTTTTATATATACAATCAAATATAAGATTTATTTTCACATAATTTGGTCCATTTTGAGCTCTCAATTTGTATCAATAGCCATGTTTTAGACGAGGGTCAAACATTCCTATATTGCAACCAACTAGTGCTACTCACTAAGAATCTACAGACCTAAGTGATCATTTTTTAAGTGTTCTAATATTATTAATGATGTGGGACTCGAGTCTCATTGCTACTACAGAGTCACCTTGGCTCTGCTCTAAGATCTTTCTCCTAGATCTCTTAGGGTATTCACAACCCTAACTGAGGTAAGTCACTATCAGCTTTACCTCCCCTTCATGACTCAGTCCCCATTGACATGTTATTCATCTTCCTCACTGAACCTACACAAATAGATTCATTCTACTCACTCAATCAATGTTTTCAGAGCATTGCTCTCAAACTTTTCCCTAGCTAGAATATTACTGAGATCACCTAGGGTAAGATATCCAGACTCATAATTTTTGCTTCACCTACCAAAAAAAAAATGGAAAATATGTACAACAGCTCCTCTCGAGTTTCATCCCCACACATGATTTTCACCATGGACTCAGGAATCTCGAGGGGCCATTACTGTTTACAACCTAGAACGGGTGAAGAAATAACAACTTGCAAAACATAAATAAGTAAGCTAATCTACTACCATGCAAAAGGAACAACAAAGATTGATATTCACTAAACACACAGTCTGCAACTTCTCATTTCTAGAAACAAAATAAAAAACTACAATAATCTGCAACTTTGTAACTTTCTGTAACCTCCCCTCTTTTGCAACCTCTACTCACTCTCTAAAATGAATGCTTGGGATGTCATTATTAACCATCCTATCAATGGAAAAACCCTAACTGCCCACTCAATCACAAGCATCTCTTCAAGAACTGTTACAACTTCCCATAATGTCCATTAAAGACAAGATCTGCTTTTGATGGGTCGTTACGATAGAATATACCAAGAACTAGTAATGCAAACCGAGTGCCAATGTTAACCGAGCTCCAGTCTTAATTGAGCGCCAGTGTTAACCGAGTGCCAATGTTAATCGAGCTCCAATGTTAACCGAGTGCCAGTGTTAACTGAGCACCGGTGTTAACTGACTGTTAGTGTTAAGTGAGCATTAGTTTTAACCGAGCATAAGTGTTAACAGAGCATCAGTGTTAACCAAGCATCAGTGTTAACCAAGCATCAACGTTAACCGAGCAACTTTATTAAAGGTTCCTGATGCCTTGGTTGGATTTCTAGAGGCTTACAAACTGCCTCACACACACACACAACTGAAGGAAACCAACTAAGAAACTACAGTTTTTGTTCATTAACTTGACCCATTTTTCCACTCGGTCATTACAAGAGTGAATGAACAAAGAACTTTACAAACTAAAAAACTAATCTAAGAGTTCTTAAGCATCTTTCACCCTAGTTCTTTAGGTGCTCCTGCACCATGCTCCCTCAACGAAGATAAATCAACTTATAGGTAATTGGATCAGGTCAGGGTCAATGCCCAACTTCTTCAACTCGGTCTCTTGCATCCATGTGGCTTTAGAATCAGCTTGTCCTTGCCACTTGACTAGATGCTCCATGCATGTCTTTTTTCTAGTCTTCTTGTAAGCTCTTGAATTCTGAATCTTCTCTACTCTTGGCTTTGGGGCTACTGGAAGTATTAGTGCCTTGCGATCCTCTATTGTTGCTATTAAATCAAGATCTTATGGAATTGGTCCCTTGTAGGACACCAGATCTTCCACATTAAAGATTAGAGATAAACCTATACCAGTAGGAAGGTCAACTTTGTAAGCATTAGACCCATACTTTGCCAAAATTGCACAAGGGCCTATCTTTCTCGTTTAAAGCTTACTCAGGACACCTTTTGTAACCGTTCTTTGCTTAGGTGCACCATGTCCAAATCTCCAACTTGAAACTGAACATCTCTTTTCCTTTCATTTGCCTTTTTCTTGGTGTGAGTTGTACTCTCCACTAATGTCTTCTTCAGAGTATAATGGACTTATTTCATGGACTGAGAAAAATCTTCAGCATAACCACTCTTCTCTACATTGTTTCAAAGATACCTAAGTTCACATATACCCTAGGATGAATTCTATTTACTATTGCAAAAGGGCATTTTCCAGTGGATCTATTGACTGTATCATTATAGGAAAACTCTAATTTGAAAGTAACGGATCCCATGACTGTCCATATTATTTTATAAGACGTCTCAAAATATTTCCTAAAGTTTGGTTCACCACTTCAGTCTGACCATCGATTTGTGGGTGATGTGCTGAAATTAAGGAAAGGTTTTTACCGAGCTTCTTCCATAATGTTTTTCAGAAATGACTCATAAACTTAGTGTCTCAGTCTGATACAATACTTAAAGGTAATCCATGTATCCTCACTTCTTCTTTGAAGAAAAGATGTTCTATATAGCATGCATCATGTGTGGTCTTGCATGGCACAAAGTTGGCCATCTTGCTGAATCTATCCATAATCACAAAAATATTGTCCAGTCCTAGATTGGTCTTAGGAAATCCAACCAAAAAATCCATGCTGACAAAATCCCAAGGTCGGTTTAGGATTGGAAGTGGTTGATACAATCTTGCATTTGATGAAGTACCCTTGGCTTTTTGACAAACTATGCAAGTCTCTACATACTTCTGAACATCTTTTCTCATTCTTGGCCAATAGTAGTATCGCTGCACCAATTATAAGGTTTTATGCACCCCAAAATGTCCACTCATTGAGCCACTATGCTCCTCTTGTAATAATTTCTCCCTCATTGATATTTTTGGTACACAGAGTTGTCCTCCATTAAATAGAACAACTTCTTGTAGGGTGAAATCAGAATACTCACTATGAAAGTGACTCTAAAAATCTTGACATACCTTGTATGTTGCTGAAAAATCTTCATCTGCTGAATATAGATCCTTGAAGTTGTCTATACCAATGCTTCTTAACTGAATTTATTGCACCGTGAGAAACCTTCTACTCAATGCATCTGCTACCTTGTTCTGTACTCTCTTCTTGTGCTTGATGGTGAAGTTGTAGGCTTGAATGTACGCTACCAATTTCATATGCTTATGGCTTAGTTTGTCTTGAAAATTCAGAAAACTTACAGCCTGATTGTCAGTAAAGAATACAAATTATTTGGGAAGGAGATAATGTCTCCATTTCCTTAGTGCTTTTACTAATGCGTACATGTCCAAATCATATGAGGAATACTTCCTCTTTGCATCATTCAATTTTTCGCTATGAAAAGCTGCTGGTTTTCACTCTTGAATCCAAACTGCACCTATGGCAATATTGCTTGCATCACATTCCACAGTAAACAACTTATCAAAGATGGGAAGTGTAAGAATAGGCTGACTTGCTATCCTTTTCTTCAAATCCTGAAATCCTTTATCAGCATACTCATTCCATTGGAACTTTTCTTTCATACCTCCTTTTATGGTATCTAAAATAGGTGCACTGATTGCACTAAACAGCCTGATGAACTTCCTATAGAACTATTCTAATCCATGGAATCTTCTTACTTTTGTGGCTGACTTAGGTGTAGGCCAATTCAAAATTGCTTCCACCTTGCTGATACCCATCTTCAAGTTACCTTATGAGATAAAAAAACCCATGTATACAAGTTCTTGCTTCATGAACTCACTCTACTCCAAGTTTATTTCCAACTTCTCTTCATGCAATCTTTGCTTCAACATTTGCAAATGTCTAAGATGATCCTCCTTGGTTTTTATGAACACTAAAATGTCATCTAAGTACACTACAACCCATTTTCCAATGAAGTCTTTCAACACCTCATTAATTAATCTCATAAATGTGCTCGGGGCATTTGATAACCCAAAAGGCATAACAAGGCACTCATAGAGTCCCTCGATAGTCTTAAAAGAATTCTTCTACTCATCTCCACCTTTGATTCTTACCTGGTGATAACCACTCTTAAGATCTATCTTGGAGTAATACTTAGCTCCTCCTAAACAATCCATCAAATCCTCTATCCTAGGGATTGGGAATCTATACCGAATAGTGATCCTATTTATGGCCTTGGAATCTATACATAACCTCCAAGTACCATTCTTCTTTGGGGCTAGGACTGTGCGAACAACACATGGATTTATGCTCCTTCTAATCGGTCCTTGATCAAGAAACTCTTGAATTTGGCTGGCTATCTCTGCATTTTGTTGTGGGGTCATTTTATAGGCAGCTTTGTTGGGAAGTGAGGCTCCTGGGATGTAGTCAATTTGATGAATAATGGATCTTACAGGTGGTAGACTAGCTGGTTGACCATGACTAATGATGTCTTGGTATTGACTCAACAACTCTTTCACTTCTAAGGGTAACTCTTCCTTCTTATCCCCTTTATCATTCTTTTCCTTTAGAACCAAAGCAAGGCCTACTCCATCTTCTTCCTCCAATGTTTGTAAGAACTCTTTCTTACCTACTAAAAATATGTTAGGACCTTCTTTCGTCACTTCGCCTTCTTCCAAGATTGACTGAATCTTGAAGGTTACTCCATCTTTCTTAAATGAGTAGGAGTTCTTAGCTCCATCATGTACTGAAACTCTATCAAACTTCCAAGGTCTACCCAATAATAGATGACAAGCATCCACGGGAAGTATATCACACAACACTTGGTTCTTATATCTCCCTATGGAAAATTCTACCCAAGGTTGTTCTTTGAATAATACATGTTGATCTTTATTCAGCCAAGTAACCCTATAAGGATTAGTATGCAAAATTCTTTTCAACTTTAACTTTTCAATAGCTTCTAAAGAAACAATGTTATCAGTAGAACTTGAATCTATGATAACTTTACAGACTTTACCAAGTACCTTGCATTTGATTCAAATTAAAGATCTTATTTGACCTGTCTCTTCTTTGCTGGGTTCTTTGAGGAGTGCTCTGCGAATCATTAGATTCTCTCCATTCTTAGAATCTAGTGCAACTTCTACTGTATTGTTGCTAGAAGACTCTTCTTGCACAGAGTGGACTCTCCTTTCTCCTCATTGTGATGTAGAACTCTTCTCAGGACACGAATATGCAGTATGTCCAAATTAATGATAGTTGTAACACTTCATTGAAGAGAAATAAGATCCTCTTCCTTGGTTATTAGTTCTTCCTCTTGATCTACTATTTTAACCTCTTCCTTGGTTATAACCACCTTTTGTGTTACTGGATTCTCCTTGGTTCTCAGTTAGTTTGGAATCACTATGATTTCTTCCTCCATATCCTTCTCTATTACCTCTGTTATTTCTTCCTCTTCCTCTATTATTTGAATCTTGCTTCTTCTTGAATTTTTCCTCCACCCTGAGGGCTAGTTCGTAATATTGGTGTATAGTATTGGGGTTTAAGTGACTAATTTCCTCTTGGATGATCCACTTGAGACCATTTAGGTACCTATCCACTTCCAAGATTTCTTATTCCATCACATGCAACCTTAAACATAGCTCATGAAAATCTTCTGTATAGGAAGTGACTTCTAAATATTTTTGTCTCATATTCTGTCTCTTTTTGTGCAACTGCACTTCATAATCATTTGGAAGGTAAGTTTCCTTCATCTTGGCCACCATACCTTTCCAAATGGTTATGACATTCTTTCCTTCTTTTGTCTTCTCATCTTGGAAAAACTTCCACCAAGTGAGAGAAGTTCCTCTCAATCTTATTTTGGCTATTCTTACTTTCTGAGCTTCGGTCACCTTATCACAGTCAAAGTGATTTTCAAGACCTTCTATCAATTCCATGATTAGTTATGGATCCACCTTTCCACTAAATAGAGGCACACCTTCTAAGGACTTACCACTCATTTCCTTCAATGCTTTCAAGAATGTCTCTTCTTGAAGCATAGGGTCTGGCTCTGGAATAATGTCTTCCTCAGCCACTGCTTTACCCTTTCTATTAGCTTCTCTCATCCATTCACTGAATGATGCATTCCTCACTAGCACTTCTTCCAAGTTAGTTGCCATTTCGGCCAACTATTCCTTCAGGGGTATATTCTCCTCTCTTTTCTCTTCCACATATTTTGCGAGTTCCACATTGGTCACCATCTTGGATGAGTCGACAGAGGTTCCTGCAGATAACATCCAAAAAACACACGCCTAAATATTTTAGGACTCTAATACAAATCTGATGTGGGAATGGAGTCACATTGCTATTATAGAGTCAGCTTGGATCTTCTCTAAGATATTTATCCTAGATCTCTTAGGGTATTCACAACCCTAACTGAGGTAAGTCACTATCAACTTTACCTCCCCTTCAAGACTCGATCCCCATCGACATGTTATTCATATTCCTTACTAAACCTACACAAATATATTCATTCTACTCACTCAATCAATTTTTTTAGAACATTGCTCTTAGTCTTTTCCCTAGCCGGAGTATTACCAAACTTGCCTAGGGTAAGATATCCAGACTCATAACTCTTGCTTCTCCTACCAAAAACAAAAATGAAACTATTTACAAGGTTTCCTCTCGAGTTCCATCCTCACATATGATTTTCACCATGGACTCAAGAATCTCAAGGGGCCATTACTGTTTACAACCCAGAATGGGTGAAGAACTAACACCTTGCAAAACAGAAATAAGTAAGCTAATCTACTAGCATGCAAAAGGAACAACAAAGCTTGGTATTCACTAAACACATAGTTTACAACTTCTCATTTCTGGAAACAAAATAAAAAACTACAATAATTTGCAACTTTTTAGCTTTCTGTAACCTCCCCTCTTTTGCAACCTCTACTCCCTTTCTAAAATGAATGCTTGGGATGTCATTATTAACCATCCTATCAATGGAACAAACCTAACTACCCACTCAATCACAAGAATCTCTTCAAGAAATGTTACAACTGCCCATACTGTCCATTGAAGATAAGATCCTCTTTTCACTGGCCATTACGATGGAATTTACTGAGCAACAGTAATGTGAACCGAGCGCTAGTGTTAATCAAACTCCACTATTAATCAAGCGTCAGTGTTAACTAAGTGCTAGTGTTAACCGAGCTCCAGTGTTAACTAAGTGTTAGTGTTAACCGAGCTCTAGTGTTAACCGAGCGCAAGTGTTAACCGAGTGCCAGTGTTAACCGAGCATCAGTGTTAACCGAGCTTCAATATTTACCGAGCATCAGTGTTAACCGAGCATCAGTGTTAACCAAACATCAATGTTAACCAAGAAGCTTTGTGAAAGGTTCTTGATGCCTTGGTTGGATTTCTAGAGGCTTGCAAACTACCTCACACACACACAACCAAAAGAAACCAACTAAAAAACTAGAGTGTTTTTTCATCCACTTGACCGATTTTTTCACTCGATCATTACAAGAGTGAATGAACAAAGAACTTTACAAACCAAAAAAATAATCTAAGAGTTCTTAAGGGTCTTTCACCCTAGTTCTTTAGGTTCTCCTACACTAATTAATCTTATTAAAAAAAATCTAATTTTTAGTTTATTCTTATTGATTGGGGAGACCTTAGATATTCTTATTATAGGCCTTAGGGCCAATGAATCTTATATTCTATTATTGCTTCTTAAATAAGTAGATTGTTTTTTGGAGCCTTTACTTAATTGAAGATGTCAAATAGAAAGAAAGGTAACAATCCCAAATATGGTGAAGGTCAAGAGAGGCAAGCAAAATACAAAACCATAACTTTGTACTTTATTAATGTTTGTAGTCAAAGTAATGAAGGTACATCATCACAAGTAATACTACAAGATTCACAACCTGCACCAAACATTAAAGAACATGATGAACATAATATCTCAAATGACAATAAACTTACAGTAGATTTTTTGTTAGATACCCAAGATAGCAGGAATTCAATAATTGACTTACGTGAAAAATGCCATAGATGAGGATGATGCATGAAAGGGAAAAAAAATAGAATCCAAGAAAAAATGGGTCAAGGGTGGGATATGTCAAGGAATTTCTAAATTGATTTGATCTCAAAGTATCGATTCATTGAACTGGTAGAGAATACAAATAAATTTGACCCTCCAATAGACTAAAAATATAATATTTTTAGTTGGAGGGATGAAAAGGATAAGAGGTTGTAGCTAAAACTAGACACCATAGAAAAGTGTATCGGTACAGTTAAAAAAAAAATCTTAGATGGAATTGAAAAATTAGTGATAAGATGGAAAATAAAGTAGCATTGTTAGCATATTAATAATTTATTAGAATATAATATTCATTTTAAAATACAAACAAACCCTACTAAATTTAAAGGTTTTATTGAAGCTATTTTTTGAAATGCAATGGTAGTAGAAAAACAGGGAAAATTCGTTCAGTTAAGTGTTTTTTTTTTAATATTTTGAGTAGGGGACATGCTATGATAGAATACCTACAAATGAGTTCTTTATTATACTTTTGGAATGTTCCTAACTATTCTAACAGTCATTGATTAGTATATAGTGGATGGGAATGGGCAAGTTGTCTTGCTCATCTTGAGAAACAAGATATAAGGAAAAATAAGAGCGTCAAACTTTATTGCATTGTATTTAGACTAAGTTACAACAATAGATAATATGTATTTGGTTTTCATGCATGTTTATACTGTATAGATTCACGTCTTCCAACCTTATCTACTATTTGTTACTAAAGTAGAGGAGAGTGTGACAAAAAAACTATATTTCAACTAATCAATATTTATTTAATTGAATATGGAGGAATTGATGACTTGATTACTTTCAAAAATATGGTATGTGTAGGAGGAGATGGAGCTTCAGTAATGTAAGGCCATAGAAATGGGGTTTTCATAAAGAAAAAAACTTATTTTTCACCTCCAGACCTTAAACTTACCTAAAACTTCTGACTTCTTCTTCAAGAAGGTTACCCATGCCATCTTTGAATAATCATCAAGCTTCTAATCTTTGTAGGACCACAAGTATTGGTATGAACAACATCAATAAATCCATTTGAATTTTATTTATTAGAGTGAAAAGTAGCTCATTTTTTCTTACCTAATCGGCACAATTTGCAAAAACTATTAGTAGGATTCTTCATCTTAGGTAAAACTCTAACAACAAAAGTAGAAATTATAAAAATAATATTGTCAAAGTTTACATGACACAACCTCTTATACAATAACCAGTTCTCATCTATGTGAGCAGTCAAACAATTCTTTTGACCTCTATTGAAAAGAAATATGTTACCTCATGTCTTGGATCTAGTAGCAATCTCCCTTTTCATAATTATTTAAGATCTTGCAAATGTCATTTTTAATATGCAAACCATATCCTTTGTCCATTAGCTGACCACCACTGAGAATGTAATAGTACATCATTAATATTTTTAGATTTAATACATCATTAGTATTTTTTTCCATCAAAAGTAATAGAACCTCTACCTTTGATCTTACATGGTACCCAAATTCTTTACCATGGAATAATTCAGCTACAGACAAGGGGCAAGCACGTAGATTTAAATAGGCTCATATGAGAATTTGATCCTAGCATGCTGATGGAGAACATAAAACAATCCTTGGGAAGCTTCCATGGCATCTTTAGACATAGCCAAGGAGGTATGATCTGATAAAATAGAAGGAAGATTAGCTAGAATGCATGTTGGATGCATAGATATAAGTTACTTTTATATCCTGCTCCAAGACTTAAGGGTAGCCAAAAGGCAAGCAACTTTTGGCAGAGTGGCTATGTTGAAGGTGATCACATAGGAAACAACTAGCGGTAAGAATGGTTAAATTGGTCAATCTCATAGTTGAGGATCTTTGATTTTAGACAAAGTGTTAATTCTAAAGGATTTCAAGAAAAGAAGCTAGGAGATGCGATTTATAAGTCTAAAGGATTTGAGGAAAACAATATAGGAGATTTGTTTTATGAAATACAATCAAATGATGCCATGTAGCAGTGGGAAAGGATGTCGAAATAGTAGCAAGGTAATATTATTTTTAGAGAGAGAGAGAGAGAGAGAGAGAGAGAGAGAGAGAGAGAGAGAGAGAGATGTGGTGGCCAAGCGGTTTGTAAACACTTAAAGGGATAGACTAAAGGACAAAAAGATCAAACAATGCCCATGATCCAACCAAAAAAGGTACAAGATGGTTAAGACACATGGGATTATAGGATGGAAATGTGTGTCCCGATTGAGGTAAGAGATAAAGGCATGCAGTGGACTTATCTCAGAGGAAAATACTACCTACGTAACTAAAACAGTGGCCGACTACTATTTAAAGGTGCTAAACTTTGGTCTAAACACAGTAAAAGGTGTTTGATCAAGCTTTAATAGTTTTGTAAAAGGGTGGTAGCTCTTTTTTTAAGGTCGATGAGGATTTCATCCCCATTTCTATTAAAAAAAAAACCCTCTATTTTTTCCTGTTGGGTTAGAAATTGAGTTCCAAATGGTGAAAGAATATGTCGACCCCAGTTCAGAGAACAGATCAACCTGTCACCTCCAAGATAACATAGGTGGAAATATTGTTTTGCATGGATTTTGGCCAGAGACATTAATGAAGATCTTTATTTTTCTCCTTCCTTTATGTATTTCAAATCCTAATCTTTTGGTTGATCAGGGAGTTAATGTAGAGTTCATCTTTTGTAGACTTTAGAATTGATGCTAGTTTATTTTCATTTAAAGGAAAGTTTCTTCTTTAGAGAAAAGGGTTCCCACATATTTGAAGGATAGCATGAGTGATTATTTTGATCCTCTGGTTTTCTGAGAAAGAATGGAGCTATTAGAGGTGTAATCCCTCTATCCCCACAAGAAGATAAGTATTAAGGCTTCTTTTTGTTTTGCATTTGCATGTACTAGTAACACTACTAAATATGAAGGCTTAATTCAAGGTATTGAATGTACTAGAAAAATGAATATAAGATGTATTGAATTCTTTGGCGATAGTGAACTTGTTGTCAATCAAATTAGAGGCTTGCATGTGGTTAAAAATGAAACCTTAAAGTCATACAAGCACCGAGTATGGGATTTATTGGAATTATTTTATGCATTAAATATTATTTCAATACCTAGAAGAGAAAATTAGTATGCTCGTAGACTATTTGTAGTAGGTGCACAAGTTGAAATTATAAATGAGATAAAAAAGGATAAATTACAACAATATGTCAAGATATTATTAGTCCAGCTATCCCAGATAATGACACAAATTGGCAAGTTTTTGATAATGATGATCAGATTTTGAATTTTCTTCTTGAAGAGGATGTTTTTTATCTTGGAAATGGGTTGAGTAAATGAGAGGGGAGGGGTGAATCAGCTACCCAAAAAAAAAAATCCAAGTCCCTTAGATGTCTTAATCAAACTTATAACTGTTACTCGGTTAACAAAGATATTCCGTTGTTAATTGGTTAACAAATAAATCTTAAGATATTAATTATGATTATCCTTTATTGATTAAGTTTAGAAACATAAAGCATAAATAAAATAACATGTACACAGATCACACCAAGATTTAACGTAGAAACCCAATTTGGAAAAACTACCAATTGTAACTAGTTACATTTTCACTCTTCTAAAGTGAGCCATGTTAGGAGCCAACCATGTTAAAGGTTACAAAACACACTATTAGGTGTGACATTGTTACAAGTTTTAATCACCCTGTAAGGAGTGGGCTTGTTAGAGGTCTTCAAACACTTCAATGTAGAAATGCCACCTTGTGAGAGGATTTATGAAAGACTGTTGAGTCTACTATATAAAGAGATTTGGATCACTGCTACAATTGTTAGAGAGTAACAATGAATTGACCTGATTGAAGAAGCAAATGTCTTTTCTGATTTAGATCTCTACTCTAGTTTTAAACTAGATCCTCACTGATCAAATATTCTATTGCAGATCATTCTAGATGTTTTGTCCTTAATCATAATTCCATCTTATTTCTCCTTCACTCTTCATATCCAAGAACTCTTCAACTTCTTCACTTTTTGTACATATTCAATCCAAAATTGACCTTGTCTATATACGATAATCCTTGTCAAGTCAGTTTGAATAACCTTCCAAATAAATAAAAAAACTTAAGTCCGTTGGTTGCATATAACCAATTAAACATAAAGTGTAAACTATTGTTGGTCGAATGACACTAATTCTCTAACTCGATTAACACTGTAATCCTTCAATGGCCTACCATTATTGTATTGCGCGAGTGAACTAAGTTAGAACTAAAAATCACTTGGCTGATATTTGAGTCTTCTTCAATGCCCGAGAGATCTTGGCATACATTGACTGTGCTCACTTAGGTATAGAAATTTTTGTAACATCACTACATTTGTGTATACATCAATGACAATACACAATTAAATAATTTTCTTAAATAATCTCCCTCTTTGGCATTGATGGAAACACAAAATTTCATAATAAAAAGAATTTTAGAGAAACAAAAACAAGAATAAAATTTTATTAATATCGTTAGCTTCATTCTGATTCTCATCCAAAAAACTCCCTCTGTCTTTACAATCACTGAAATACAAATTTCTCCCTCTTACATCAATCTATGTTTGTGATAAAATTTCTCCCTTTGGCATCAATAATCTTTTCCTTTAATAATTGCTTTGGCATGACATCAATAATCTATCCCTCTTTGACATCCAAATGCCAAAGACTCTATCCAATGAAATTGTAGTGAACCTGATGTACTGATTCATATGCAATAAGCTATGACAATCTGCATCAACTTGTTAAATATTTTCTGTAGCTCAGTTGATGCATCACTAATCTGTTAATTAACTTGTTAGGGGAATCACCCCTAGCTTTCCTCTAAGATATAACAACGCATCCTTAGGTAAAGGTTTTGTGAATATGTCTACAATTTGTTTCTTTAGTATTCACATATTCCAACCTTACTTCTTTTTCTTGAACCAATTCCCTCAAGAAATGACACTTTATTGCAATATTCTTAGTCTTAGTATGCATCACAGGGTTCTTTGAAATGTTGATAGCACTAGTGTTGTCCCAATAGATAATAATTGGTTCTTTGATTTCCTCCTTCATACATGAAAATAATTTTTTGAACCATATGATATTTGAACAATTCACTACTAAATAAACATACTCTTCTTTCTGCTATCCAATTTTTCTATGGTGTACCAGGGGCATATACTTGTCTCTTGATTCCTCTTTCATTACAAAATTCAATGAACTCATTAGAAATGAATTCACCTCCTCTATCATATCTCGGGAAATTTAGTTTCTTTCTTGTTTCTTTCTCAACTCTGACAAGGTACCACTTAAACTTCTGTAAAGCTTCTAATTTTTCTTTAAGAAACATAACAGTCATTATTCTAAATGGTAATCAACAAATATAATGACATACTTCTCTCTTGTGTAATTTGTTGTTCCAATTGGTCCACACAGATCAGTATGCACTAACTCCAAGACTTCTTTAGTATTCTAATTCTTTCTCTTGAAACTAGTTTTTCCCATCTTCCCAATTTGACATTCTTTGCATATTTCCAATTAAGGTTTATTCAAAATAGGAATACCTCTTACTCTTCTATCCTTTCTTATGTTGACTAGGTTATCAAAATTTACATGACATAACCTTTTATGCCATAACCAACTTTCTTCTACTTGTGCAATAAAACATGACATTTTAGTGAGATCAAGATAGAATAGATAAACTTTTGTTTGCTTGCCAATTCCAACTAGGTTTCCTTTACCATCCAGGAGCTTGGCCCTACCATTCATGAATTCTACCTTAAAACAATATTATTCAGCAATGCCACACTTAGTAGATTACGCGTTAGTCCTTCAACCCAATAAGAATTATCACATTTGATTCCAACTTTTAGAGAAATACAACCTTTTCCTTTCACATATAAAGGTTCATCATTCCCAAAACTGATACTCCCACAATCATAGTGCTCAAGATGTTCAAATGTCATTTTATCACCAGTCATATGGTGAGAACAACCACTATCAATTATCCAAGTGTCATTTTTTCTATTATGAGAGAAAAGTGTAGTCTTTTCATTATCTTCATTGTCTAACACATCCTTAATAGAAATGTAAACCATTTCATCTTCATCTTCATCTTCATCTTCATTAGTATCACAATCTTTTGCAATATAAAAAGATTTCTTACCTTTGTCCATGTAGCTTTTGTAACTTTTTAAATCTTTCTTGCCTTTTTATTTTTTGAACTTTCTCTCACCTCTGTCTTCTTTGTTTGGACACTTAGCAGAAATGTAACCAACCTCATCACATGAAAAGAAAATCAATGGTATTCTTCCTTTGTACTGTCCTTTTACTTTGGCAGCTCTCTTTGCAAGTAGTGCTTCAATGATTTCTAGATCTTCATCATTAGAATCGTCATCACTATCACTCTCAATATATTTTCCTTTTGAGTTTATTTCCATCTGACCAAGGTTCAATTTATCTTTAAATGCGAACTCAAAATTTCTAGGATTAGGAGAATAATTGTCAAAATTGTCCAACTCAAAAGATGTATGCCTTCCAACCAATGCATCTTGAGTTATATCATTACTGCACCTCATCTCTTGAATAGATAAAACTATAATTGAATAGATAGAAATTTATGTTCTCAATACCTTACTAACCACTATTTTGTCTTCAATTGTTCCACTGGTAGCTCTGATGGAATTTACACTTTTCTTGATTCGTTGAGTGTATTTTGTAATGTCTTCTCCTTCTTTCATTTTCATCTAATCAAACTGACCTTTGAGAATTTCTTCTTTGGATCTCTTTACATTTTCATCTCCTCCATAGATATCATGTAGTTTCTTTCACATATCATAGGCGGTAGGGAAGTCCTTGACTTCATCAAATTCTGGATAGCTGAGTGGAGAAGATATATCAATCATCATTATGTTATGATTCTTCATGTCCAGCATATGATCCACAGACATAGGTCTCGGTGGTTCCACATATTTGTTGTCTAAGAATTGCAAACCAGTATCTCCAATGGTAGATATATGTAACCTCATCAACTCTTTCCATGCAGCAAAGTTGTCTTTGTTAAGCTTGGGAATATCCCTTCTATAAGGCATCTCTAATATTTAGCTTAGGCCTTGAAACCTTCTGTGAAAGCACCAATAGCTCTGATACCAATTATTTGAAATGGGTTGATTAATTGAGAGGGTAGGGGTGAAACAGTTACCACAAAAACAAATCCAAGTCCTTAGATGTCTTAATCAAACTTATCACTGTTACTCGGTTAAAAAAGAAATTTTGCTATTACTCGGTTAACAAAGAAATCTTAAGATATTAACTATGATTATCCTTTAGTGATTAAGTGTAGAAACATGAAGCATAAAGCAAATAACATGTACACAGATGAAACCAATATTTAGTGTGGAAACCCAATTTGGGAAAACTACCAATTGCAACTAGTTACTATTTTTCACTCTTTTGAAGTGAGCCCTGTTAGGAGCCAACCCTATTAAAGGTTACAAAACACACTATTAGATGTGACCCTGTTAGAGGATTTAATCACCCTCTAAGGAGTGGCCTTGTTACATTTATTCAAACACTTCAATGTAGAAATGCCACCTTGTGAGAGGATTTATGAAAGACTATTAAGTCTACTCTATAAACAGATTTCGATCACTCCTACAATTGTTAGAGAGTAACAATGAATTGACTTGATTGAAGAAGCAACTATCTTTTCTCATTCAGATCTCTGCTCTAGTTTTAAACTGGATCCTTAGTGATTGAATATTCTATTATAGCTCAGTCTAGATGTTTTGTCCTTAATTAGAATTCCATCTTATTTCGCCTTCATTCTTCATATCAAAGAACTCTTCCACTTCTTCTCTTATTCTACATATTCAATCCAAACTTGACCTTTTATATATATGATAAGCCTTGTCAAGTTGGCTTGAATAACCTTCAAAATAAATAATAAAACTTAAGTTTGTCGGCTGCATATATCCAATTAAACATAAAGTGTAAACTGTTGTTGGTCGACAGACACTAAGTGTATAACTCGGTTAACACTATAATCCTTCAATGCCTGACCATTACTGTATTGCACGAGTGAACTCATTTAGAATTGAAAATCACTTGGCTTATATTTGAGTTTTATTCAATGCTTGAGAGAGCTTGGCATACATTGACTATGCTCGGTTAGGTATAGACATTTGTGTAACATCACTACATTTGTGTCTACATCAATGACAATACCCAATTGAATAATTGTCTTCAACATTTGCAACAATTAACCAAAAAACATTGAAGCATCGATATGAAGATCAACTAATAAAATTAAGATTTAATAAGATTCTGAAAGGATTGGTCACCTTGGAATCTATTTTTCAGTACAAATTTTTTAGTTAAAGAATTACAAAATTAGCTTGGTGATCAAAGGAGAACATTATGAGGAGCTTGACACCTTCACAGGTAAACTGTTAAAGGTTGGTAAAATCAACTCCAGGGAAGAAAATACAACATTTATTGAGTTATTTAAAGAATTCAATTATGTATTTGCATGGGATTATAGTGATCTAAAAGGATTTGATCCACAATTGGCCGAACACACCACAAAATTAGAACAAAATGCAAAGCCAATTAGGAAAAAGCAAAGACCAGTCAACCCCATAATAGAGCCTATGATACAGAAAGAGTTGAACATGCTAATATAAAGTGGTATTATCTACCCCATCAAATATACCTCTTGGGTTTCAAACCTAGTTCCCATGAGAAAGAAGAATGGTGAGTTAAGATTATGTGTTTACTTTAGGGATTTGAATAGGGCTTCATTGAAAAATTGTCATCCTTTACCATCAATGGAGAAAATCCTTCAATTTGTTTTAGGGTCCTAACATTTTTCACTCCTTGACAGTTATTCTATTTATAACCAAATTCTAGTAAATGAAGAGGATCAATTCAAGACAAGTTATAATACTAAATGGGGTATTATGGCTTATAAAATAATTCCATTTGGCTTATCCAATGTAGGAGCTACTTTCCAAATGGCTATGGATATGGATTCTTCTATTTTGATGTACAAGTTTTTTCTTTTGTACTTGGATGATATCACTGTATATTCTAAGGAATTCAAGGATCACATTGGCCACTTAAGACACATGTTTGAGAAGTGTAGGGAATTTGGCATCTTTCTTAATCCCAAAAATAAGTGTTTGCAATTCATGAAGATAGATTACTTGGATATATTGTGTCTAAACATGGTACAATAGTAGATCTTGAAAGGTTTCAAGCTATGCTAGAGCTGCAATTACCAAGTCACAAGAAAGTACTACAAATTTTTATAGGAAGGATTAAGTTTGTTACAAGGTTTATGCCTGATATTACACATTTACTAAAGCCTTTGACATCCATGTTAAAGAAAAATGCATCTTTCAGTTGGACTAGAGAAGGAAAGAATAGTTTTCAAGCCATCAATGAAGGCTTGTCATCCATCCCAAAACTGATGAACCCCAATTTTCAGAAATATTTTACATTCTATGCATATGGAATCCTTGAGACAATTGCTACAATTATAGTGCAACAAAATGAACAGGGTTTTGAGTAGCCCATTTCTTTCTTTAGAAAAGGTCTAGAAGAATATGAATAGAGGTATAGTTTTGTAGAGAAACATGTTTTAGCACTGATCAAAATCCTTAAGAAGTTCATACATATAATCTCTAATTGCATGGTTCATTTGATGGTTTCTCATCCTAGTGTCAAGGCATTTATTCTTACCAAGGAATTAAATGAGAAGAGAGCTGGTTGGATCATAAAGGTAATGGAGTTTGATGTAGATATACAAGTAAAAAAGTTGGTTAGAGGAAAAAGTTTGTGTGAACAAATGGTTGAATCTGTCCAATAAGATGAAAACCCAAAGGTGGTAGTGCTTGTCAAAACTCATGAAGCTAAGGATAAAGAATCAAAAAGATGGCTTAAAGGGATCATCCATTTCTTGTAAACAAATAAATTCCCACCTAATCTTAAAAAAGACAAAAGAAGGTATTTTTGACTCCAATATATACCTTATGTATTGATTGATAGTGTACTTTTGAGAAAGGACCACAATGGAGTACTTTTGAGATGTGTTTGCAATGATCAAATAGATATAATACTCTCTAAATCTCATGATGGACCTATTAGAGGTAATTATTGAGCAATGACTACAACTTGGAAGATCATGAGGGAAAGATATTATAGGCCTACCTTGTTTAAGGATGTTCATTCTTGGACAAGAAAATGTGTAAAATGTGCCATGTTTGCAGGAAAGGCAAGGTTGTGAGCATTGTTAGAATAGCTTAGAGGGGGCGGGGGGTGAATCAGCTGGTTGCCAATTATACTAGAGTCCCAAATTATTCTAGATGTATATATATAAATCAAATTAGTGAAATGTAAACTATATCTTCAAACTTTATTCCTATAGTGTTTAACAAATTGCAGTAAATTAATATAGTGATTACCAATCAATATATATAAAGTAATGTGTTAAGAAAAATAACAATCCATAACAATCATACACATTGACACATAGATTTTTAACATGAAAACCTTGCTAAGGGAAAAACCACCTGGGACCGGTAACCCAAAATGTTTCACTCTTCGGAAATGAGCACGATTGAGATCCAACCCTATTAAAGGCTACAATGCACACTATTAAATGTGACCTGGTTAGAGGATTTAAAACTAACAATTTTCTCTTGACCAATCATTCACTATGGGGTCAATAGGAAAATACTCAACATTCATTAGAATGTCATAATAAAGACTTTCACGTCCTAGTCAATTAAGATATGTATCAGTAACAATGGTTAAACTAATATAGTAATGATCTCATTCAAATATAACTCTGTTTGCAGAATTTTGGATCTATCCTAAGTACATAATACCTCTGATCAATTTTTTCACTTCATTTCATGTCATTCTTCATACTCTAATCTACTTGGTAATGCTCTTTCCTCTGTCCCTCAGAAATGTCTACAGAAAATGTTTAGTTCTATCTTTAACCAGTTTGATCAATCATGCATAAACTTTGCATGTGTGTGCATCATAGAATCATTGCATCATGTGATTCATAATGAATCTCTTATCTCTTATATAGACATCACAACTCATTTAATTTCCATCCTTTATATTTTTCCCCTTAATCTCCATCGTTAGTTTTTCCACTTAAACCTTCCTTGGTAGTTGTGCCAAAAACACGTTTCAATCTTCATCGTCTTATCTTCCTTGAATTTTTATAACCATTTGATCAAAATTAAAAACCTTATCATTTACCTTGGAATCATCAATTTCTAGCTCATCATTCTAGTCGGCCTCAGTTTGATTTAACTGCTCGGTCAAAACCGTGTTGTGTCGATGATCCCTATCTCAGCTATCACTGTGGTTGGTATACACTGTGTTTTACTCAGTGTTCACTATCTCTCGGTGTATACATAACTCTTCATTTACTAACCACATAAACTTTGTTTGTTTTGGATCTTCAATCCATAGTAGATGTTTGATACCATAATGATACTCAAATAAGTTGACATCAATGACAATACATTAACTAATAATATTTATCATCATATATGTAACTTAGTTGACTATAAAAAAAATGACTTCAAACATACAATCATTTGTAGTTCATCAATCTCTCCCTTTGGAATTGAAGACAACACAATATGAAATATGCAATATAAAAGTTCCATAGAATACCAAACTTTTGTTCTATATATGTAAAATAGTCTAGCTCTCCCTAGCTTGAATATAAAAAATGTGTGAGCATTAAAAAATTACCATGCACACTCTCTCTATAGATAGATATTTCATTTCCTCCCTTTCTCTGTAGAATCTTCTTCCCTTTAATGGATAGATATTACATTGAATCTCTCTCCCCTTGATAGCAATTCCAAAAAGAAATATACATCTCTTCAGTAGCCAAAAATATCTCTGGTTTTCAATGCAGTAAGTACCTTGCAGTGTACTGTTATGTCTTTGTTAGTCTAGTTTAGCTTTGCATCAACATGATTGATATTCTTATTTCATGTAGGTTGATGCAACCTCCTAATCATCTTAGTGACCGATAGACAAGGGACAAAACCCTAGTCTACCCCTCAACTGCAAGTTTTTCTTTTGATTATACATATTCTAGTATTACTTTTTTATCTTGTACCTGTTCCCTAAAATAGTGATATTTGATAGATATATGCTTTGTTTTTGCATGCATCACAGGGTTCTTTAAAATATTTATTGCACTAGTATTATCACAATAAATTATCATTAGGTCAGTGATCTCTTCATTAATACCATTCAAAAAAAAATGTATCCATGCAAGGTTGGAATGACTTGCAGTAGAAACAACATATTCTACTTGTATAGTTGACTGAGATATGCATTCTTTCTTTTTACTTATCCAAGCAAATAATCTTTCTCCTATAAATAATGCTCCTCTATTAGTGCTCTTTCTATCATCAATGTTCCCAGCCCAATCACTATCAGTATAAAATTTCAGTTCAAAATTTCCATCTCTCTTGTACCATAATACATAGTCTTCAGTGTTCTTCATATATCTAAATATTATTTTTACAATAGTCATATGTGATTCTCTGTGGTTAGCAGAAAATCTTGAAAAAATTCCAACTGTGTGTGCTATGTCTGGTCTTGTGTGTACAACATAAATCAACTTTCCAATCATAGATTGGTACAATGTCCTATTTACCTTAGGTGTCTTATCTTATTTTGTCAGTTTTCATAGTGTCACTATTGGTATTCCAACTATTTTTAATTCTTCCATTCTAAATGTCTTTAGTACTTCCTTGATGTATTTGGATTGAGTAATGTAGATACCTGCAGTCTATTGTAAAATTTGCAAGCGAAGAAAAAATTTGATCTCTCCAAGCATTGAAATTTCAAATTCTTTCCTCATTTCATCATAAAAGATGTGCATAGGTTATCATTTCCTCCAAATATAATATCATCAACAAAAATTTCAGCAATAAGAGTTTTATCATCATTTCCTCCTTTCAAATACAAATTGTTGTTATCACTTGTTTTAATGAATCCAATACTAATAATATAGGAATATAGTCTTTCATACCATTCTCTTGGTGTTAGGATTAGGTAATATTGAGAGGGGGGTGAATCAGTATTACAACACTTATTAAAACTTCTCAACCAATTAAACATTAACCATATACTTGCAAAAATGAAAAGAACATAATCAAATAAGACAATACTCATAACACCATAATTTTGTTGTCGAGGAAACCCTGACCAAGGGAAAACCCTGATGGGGATGGTACCCACAAGCATGCACTAAAGTATAGTGTCCCTGTTAGGATACCTAGCCCTATTAGGAGATGAATATTACATCGTACATTTCCTTGTTAAGGAATAAAAAGCTTGTTAAAGGTATACAACACCCTGTTAGGGGCCAACTGAGCATACAACTCTTACAATATAATTCTGTTACAAAATATTCTCTGTAATGAACAAAACAAGCATCTCTAGTGCTTAGATAGCTCATGTTCATAGCTCCTCAATGATCTTTGTCATCCTCTTCTCTGTCATTCACATCATCCTTCCATATATCACATCTATATATTATCTCTATAAAAAGATCTCCATATATATATATATATATATGTATATATGTATATATATATGTATATATGTAT
>MU224049.1:88629-102491 GCA_018584345.1 Thuja plicata | reverse complement strand
GCTCTCAATAAAAAATACATTTAATAAAAAAAATATCAAATGCATATTCGATGATCTTACATAATCAAAGTATAGGTTATCAACAACCATAATCCAACTCTGATTTCCAGGAGTCCTCGTCATACTCTCTGAATCATCGCTTCTGTCCAGCTGCTCTATATCACTGTTTTGTTGTTGTCTGTCTGTCTTCAAATCTCTCTAACTTGATGTAAACATTACCAAAAAAATATCGATCTTAGGTAGAGGCAACATATACCCCATAATATCTTCCTCTAAGCTCTCTTGCCATAACTAATCGATCTTGATCTTCGATACCCAAAATACCTCTGTATCTCTCCTTCTGTACTTAGTCGATTTCAGAGTCACCAAAACTTAACTTTATAGGAATCAATTTGTAACCCAGATGTGTTGCCATAAATGAAAACCAAAAATTGAATCAGATCATAAAAAATAGATCACTTTTGAACAATCTCTCCCTTTGGCATTGATTACAACACTTAACAAAAAATGACTAAGTGTTCCAAAAAACAAAACTGTCTCTCCTTTCTCTCTCTATTTTTTTTTTCTCTTTTCACCTTATACATTATCTTCTCCTTCTATTTATTCATTTTACCCTTCTCTCTTCTCCCATTCATTTTTATTCTCTTCTCCCCCTTTGACAACAATGACAAAGGTGCATACAAAGTAATAAAATTTAGTGCTTGCTCACTAGTTTCAAAATATCTTGAAAGGAATATTCCAAGATCTTTACTTCAGTACTCCATGACCTAAGAAATAATTGACTAACATGAATTAGTCCATTCAATGCAAATGATGCATTCTCTTCTTCTTTCAACTCTTTAGGCATAGAGTTAGCCAACAAATCTGTACTCTTCTAGACATGTCTGATAAGTGTGTTTCAATTAGAGATAGCTTAGGAGTGATTAAACTCTTTAGCAAATTGAATCTGGTCAGTACTCTCCCTTTCTCAATATCCAATACATCTATTTTTTCCAAAATTATTGTTACTTCCTTGTCCAATTCTGTTATAGATTGTGAAGATATTTCACAACTGTCTATCATATTGTTCAAAGTTGCCCTATCCTTGGCAATAATGTCATCAATGTTTTGAAAATGCCTGATAGGATTCATGTAGTAACTACATAGTTTCCTTCCATGTCCAATGCAACTCTTAGAGTTTATAGTAGTGTTTCTCAAAATGCTCAGTTCCCATGAGATAGACTTGCAAACTTTGGATAGCTTCTTCTCCAAGTAGTTCTTTTCTTCTTTCTCCTCTACAATCTTTATCAAACTCTCATAATAACCATCAATAATAGGTATTGGAAGAAATTTTTTCATAGTATCAATTAATCTGGTTATTACCTTAGCCTTTATGTCACCTTTTTTCTCCTATATTTCCTTGGCTTTAGTAAGTGCAGTAAAACCCAATTTTACTAGCTCATCTTCATCCATTAAATCAACATCAACATCTGTTAGATTGTCTTTCCTTGCCAACAATGCAATAGAACATGTGTTTACCTCAGTTTTGGTTTCATTTTCTTTCTGTCCTTCATCCTGTACTGCTTCACTCTATTCTTTCTTCTACTCTTCTTCCTCTTTATGCTCTACTTCCTCAGAAATTGTGTTGTCCATACTTTCTGCAAATGCGTCCTTCTCATCATTGGAGGTGTCAAGTGTTATAGGTACACCACAAACATATAAATATTCTTATGTATCAACTTATCTCTTCTCAACACTTGCCTCAGCTGGTTGTCAACATTCTCCCATTCCTAAGGATGTAGGTAAAGTGGTCTTAAGAAGTGGAGTCTCCTCAGGAGTAGTGTTCATTAGTATTTTCTCCATTGCTTTATGAGTCTCCTTGGTAATTTCATCATATCTTATTACCATTATTTTCAGTAGTCTAATCATAGTTCTTAGTAAAGGATTCAATTATTTGAGTATTCTATCCCTTTCTTGTAAAGATATCACATATATCATATTGTCAATTTCCCAATTTTTGATTGTTTCATCCTTGATCTGTGCTAGTTATTTCCTAGTCTCCAGTCTCCCATATAAATATTCATGTACACTTCCCTCAATTTCCAATAGAGTCTTCTTGAAAACAAGTAAATGATTAACCACAATATCTTCAATCTTAAGTTTATCTGTCTCCTATAACCTGTCATAGTAATTTTTTATTGTAACTAGCTTTCCCTGCTCAATAGCTCTCTTATCAATCATTCTCATGTTAGGCTTCCATATGTGTTTCTCACTTTTAGTTTTCTTCTCTAATCTCATAGTTCTTGGTTCTTTAGGTGGTGTCAGCCTTCTAGATCTAGTGCCTAGTCTAGGAGTAAAACTTTCAGCTTGTGATATCTACTGTGATGGAGGAGGTGAACCATCTACCATTATTATTTTAGGAGTAGGAAAGGCTGAAGTACTAACACCAACCAATCCAAGAGATTTCTCTTCCATTTTCCTTTTCACTTCCTTTAACTCTTCCTATGTTAGTCCTTCCTTAACACCACATTCATGCAAAATGTTATCAATTTTCCTTTTCCTTAGACCTCTAGTTTGTTCCTCTCTAACCTTAGCAGATTTCTTCTCATAGGTTTCACATCTTTCATCTAATGTATCAATCTCAGATGCAAGAACATGTTCAACTTGTATAGTAAGTACTTCTAAACTTACCTCGTATCCCATAGGATAACACCATTTCTTCCTTGGTGTGAATTCCTCAAAGCATACACAATCAGTTTCAACCATGAAATATATTTTATCCTTGTATTTCTCAACTATGTCATCAGGTATCATGTATCTATCTTTCATCTATCTTTGAAGGATTTTGATCATGCCAAATAATTCACCATCAAACCATGTCCTATTCTATCTTATGTAGCTTTGTGTGATCTAAATACAAGTAGGTATCCCTATTTTCAAACCACTAGGGTGCATGCCTCAGAATTTTTGTTCTGTGTATGAACATATGCACCAATAGTGAGCCAAATCTGAAGGTCTTCATTTTGTCTTTCTTTACCATTTTTACATTCTTCAAAAATTATTTTGCTAATACTTCACATATGTTATACTTGACATTTTCTTTCACCATTCTCCATGCCATCATGATAACTCCTACAGATACCAAATTAGGTCTACTGCTGTAGAAGAATTTATAGCCAAGTATCATAGAAATTAGTCTCACATCTTTTTGAGAGATGTCATTCACAATCATTGCTCGCCTATTTCATTTATAGTGTGTTAGGGTTTCAACTTGCTTCTTCACATGTTTTTCAGCAATAGGAATGATTCCTATATTGTCCAATTGAGTAATCTCATGAATCAAATCACTACAAATCTTCACAAGCTTCTCACCTATCCAAATGAACTAATCATGCACTCTAATCAATAATATCTTAACCAATTCTTCTTCATCAAATTCATACAAATCCAGAATTTTCATAATACTCAAGTGATCAATATATTTGTCTTCATCTCTCATAATTCCTTTGTCAGTCATATAATCCATCTCAGTAGAAATATCATCACTACCTATTATATCATACTTACAATGAATGTAAGCCCTAATATATTCTACGTGCAAAAGTCTGTAGGGTGTTCGAGAAAATACTCCTTTAGGGTCTTCTTGACAAGACTTGAGCTGATGTTTCTTGAACTTATACCTAGATCGATCTACAAAGTAAAAAATAACAGGTGCATCCATAGCTAGATGATGTAAATACCTCTTTCACATTGAATTCAGAATTTTCACTTCAATCAATCACGCAAGGAAAATGTAGGAGAGACTGAATCTCTATGGTATCTGATCTCCTTAAGTCACTCTTCATTAAATGGTAAGGAAATATATCATCATATGGTTCTTTAGACAATGCTTAATTTATAAAAGTTCACTTTACCAAATACTGTCCAGTCGACTGTAGATCTCATGATCAAAATATATGCGTCGACTGATGTTGTGCTCTTAACTGTATACTCCATGATGTCAGCCATACTCATACCTAATCTTGCATGAGTTCAATCCACAAGATATGGGGTGGGAAATATTCTGATGTCCTTATCCAATGATCCTCCTAATGCCATGATCAGCCAATTAGGTCAATTATGCTTTACTACCATCAGGAGAAGATCTAGTAGCATCTACTGTCTCTCCCTGAACCAATGTCTCATTTGTTTCTTTGATCTTCCATATATTACCACTATTGTTATCTTCTTCTTTCTTAAAATAAGTGTCAAAATCATTCTTTAAATCTGCAACACTCTTACCAATATCAATTCCATTCTTTTGTGTGTTCATAGGAGGTGGTACTCTTCTGTTGCTTACTCCATTATACCTACAAAACTTTTCTACTTGACCTAGATTACTACATTTGTAACATATAGGAGGTCTTCTTTCCTGATTTACTTGCAGCTTAAGCTACTTTGTAGTGTGTCAAAGATTATTACATTTGTAGCATGTAGGTTTCACTGTAGGTTCTCTTCCATTATCTTGTCTATATCCAGATTGATTAGGTTTCCTGCATTCTGCTTTCTTGTACCCATATCCATTACAATTAAAACAATAACCAAAAAAGGGTCTTAAAATGGGCATTACCTCTATAGTCTCTTTTCATGTGTCCAAAATTGTTACAACCAAAGAATCTACCTTTAAAAGGTCTCATCTACTCTCTAGGGTCTTCAATAGTAGGTTTTTTAGCATCAATCTTTGCATCAGATTTCTCTTCCTGATTCTTTGAGCATCCAGCTTCATTGAAGGCAATACTATTCATATCACCTTTAGGTTTATGTCTATCTCTTTTTTCATTGATCAAATCACTACTGGTGTGAAGTTTCTCAATGTGTATCTTTGCCTCGGCAAGTTCACCTTTTATGATATGATTGTATTTCTCTAGCTCTAGATACTTGTTCTTGTAGTTGTCAGCCTCATTCTTCATTTGTTCTAATGCACTATTCAAATTTTATTCAATCTTCTTCTTAGAATCCTTTTGTAACTGAATCTCTTTAGTCATAGCTTCATTCTAAGGTTTCAAAGTTTCATTTTCTTCTTCAAATTGCTTCATCCGATCTGAATTTTCTTTGTCTAAATCTTCTTTTATCTAAACCACAAGATCTTGTCTCTGACTTCTCTAAAGTTCAAGTTGGTCTCTAAGTTTCTTTATAAATTTCTCAGCTCTTCAGATGTTGAATCTCAATTCTCCATTCTCTATTTTTTCTTTATCAAGATCTTCAAGTGCAGCATCAAATTTTTCTTGCAAATTGTCCAAATCCATTCTGATCTCCCTTGAGCTATTAGAATTTCTCTACAAGGGCCAAAAGCTCTTATACCAATTGTTAGGATTAGGTAATAATGAGAGGGGGATTGAATCAGTATTACAACACTTATTAAAAATTTTCAACCAATTAAACATTAACCATATACTTGCAAAAATGAAAAGAACATAAGAAAATAACACAGTACTCATAATACCATAATTTTGTTGTCAAGGAAACCCTGTCCAAGGGAAAACCCCAGTGGGGATGGTACCCACAAGAAAGAACTCAAGTATAGTGTCCCTATTAGGAGACCTATCCCTGTTAGGAGTTGAATATTACATAGTACATTTCATTGTTAAAGGAATAACAACCCTGTTAAAGGTATACAACACCCTTTTAGGGGCCAACTGAGCATACAATTCTTACAATGTAATTCTATTACAAAATGTTCTCAGTAATGAATAAAACAAGCATCTCTAATGCTTAGATAGTTCATGTTCATATCTCATCGATCATCTTTGTCATGCTTTTCTCTGTCATTCGCATCATCCATCCATATATCACATCTATATATTCACTCTACAAAAAGATCTGCATATATATCTTTTCTCTTTACCAATTCGACTCTCTATTACAAATTTTACATATTCGGCTCTCAATACAAAATACATTTAATAAAACAAATATCAAATGCATAGTCAGCACTCTTAAATAATCAAAGTGTAGGTTATCAACAACTATAATCCAACTCCAATTTCTAGGATTACACGTCATACTCTCTGAATCATCACTTTTGTCTAGCTGTTATGTATCATTGTTCTATTTATGTCTGTCTGTGTTCGAATATTTCCAACTTACTGTAAACATTACCCAAAAAAAATTGATATTAGGTGGAGGTCACATATACCCCATACTATCTTCCTCTAAGATCTCTTTCCATAACTCATCGATCTCGATCTTTGATACCCAGAATACCTTTATATCTTTTCTTTTGTACTTAGTCAATTTCAGAGTCACCAAAACTTAACTTTATAGGAATCGATCTATATCCCAAATGTGTTTCCATAAATGACAACCAAAAAGTGAATCACATCATACAAAATAGATCACTTACCAACACTCGGTGCTTGTTTCAAACCATATAAATCTTTGTGCAACTTACATACCATGTTTGTCTGACCAGGATGAACAAATCCTCCAGGTTGTTCAATGTATACCTCTTCTTCTAGTATTTCATTCAAAAATGCAGATTTAACATCCATCTGATAAACTTTAAATCCTTTATATGTTGCGTATGCAAGTAATATTCTAATTCCTTCTAGTCTAGCAATGGGTGAAAAATTTTCTCCATAGTCAATACCTTCTTCTTGTGCATACCCTTTGCATACTAATCTTTCTTTATTTCTAGTCACATCTCCATTTTCATTCAAATTGTTTCTGAATATCCATTTGGTTCCCATAACATTCTTGTCACCCAGTCTCGGTACTAATGTCCATATTTTGTTTTTCTGTATCTCCTCAATTTCTTCATTCATCGCATTAATCCATTCTTCATTTTCAAGTGCATCTCTAACATTGTTAGGCTCAAATTCAGAAATCAAACATGTATTGTCTTTCAACTTACTTTGGGTCATCATACCAGCTCTTTTATCTCCAATAATCTGATTTTATGGATGATTTCATTTGACATATTTGGCAAGTATAGGGGTATGTGCAAGATCATGGTATGCCAAATTAGGCCCTTAAGTGGCAATGAAAATTTAGAAAATTAGGGTTAGGAAAGTTGACGCAAAAATTTGAACAAGTTATCAATCTTATATAAAAAAATGTGTAAGACGAGAATCTGTAGAAAATTGAATCTAGTTTCTAAGCTCCTAGCCCTTTTTAGAAAAAAAAAATTCTATATGGTAAAATTTCAAATTTCAATGCAGTAGTATGAAAATTTTAGGAAAAAGATAAGAAGTAGGTGTATGTCTGACCACCTTAAACACAATAAAATGATAATAATTTTTTAAAAGACTCTATATACAAGTAGTAGACTCATGTACGGATGTGATGCATATTTTTTTGTAATTTTTTTCCTAGTAAATAATTTATTATGATTTTTCTACTATAAATTTTCCAGAATATAAAAAATCCCGTGTCTAACCACCTTAAGTTAGTCTAAACTTCATCAAATTGGAATTTTTTTTTTTTATTGTAGTAGGAAAAGCATAGAATGTGACTCAAGTTTCAGATTTCAAAAATGTTATACTATTTGAAAGTTATAGCTATTTTTCAATCATTCTATCAATCAGGACTAAAATGATAAGAAGTAGGTGTATGTCTGACCACCTTAAACACAATCAAATGATAGTATTTTTTTACAAAATTCTAGATATAAGTAGTAGACTCATGTCAGGATGTGATGCATATTTGTTTGTAATTGTTTTTCCAAGTAAATAATTAATTATGATTTTTCTACTACAACTTTTCCACAATATAAAAAATCTCGTGTCTGACCACCTTAAGTTAGTCTAAACTTCACCAAATTGGAAAAATTTTCTTTTTTTATTGTAGTAGGTGAAGCATAGAATGTGACTCATGTTTCAAATTTCAATAATCTTATACTGTTTGAAAGCTATAGCTATTTTTCAATCAGTCTACCAATCATGACTTCTTTTTCACATCGCCACTTTTTGGCATACCATGATCCTACACATACCCATAGGTTCAATTTTTTTCTTCATTGTGTTCTCCATTCGATCCATTGTGATCTTGTTCATGATATTCAGTTTCAATATTTTCTTGATTCTCAGTCTGTGCTTCTTGTTTCTTAGTAACATTACCTTGTTGTAGAGTAACGTTAGGCATCTATGCAAGCATAGTATCAGGTTCTTCCATGTAGACAAATCTACTGTAATCTTCAGGTTCTTTCATTTTGTCCTCATCATTCTTCTTAGCAAATTCATCAACTCTCACATTTGCACTTTCAATTATATTTTTAGAAGTCTTGTTCAAACATTTATAAGCTTTACTATTAGTAGAATATCTGAGAAATATTCCTTCATAACTTTTTGAATCAAATTTACCATTTTGATCATCTTTTAGAATATAAAAACAACATCCAAATATTCTAAAATAACTCACATTAGGTGTATAGCCATACCATAGCTCATAAGGTGTCTTGTTTGTATCTTTCTTTAGTTGTACTCAATTCAGTGTGTATATAACAATACCAACAACTTCCCTCTAGTATGTGTGTGCAACATTCTTTTCAATCATCAGTGTTCTAGCACAATCCACAATTGATCTATTTCTCCTTTCATCAATTCCATTATGTTGTGGTGTCCTTGGTGCAGAAACCTGTCTCTTAATTCTAAACTCATTATGAAAGTTAGTGAGCTCATCAAAAATAAATTCACCTCCTCTATCAGATCTCAAACACTTAAGCTCTTTACCAATTTCTTTTTCCACTTTAGCTTTGTACCATTTGAAAACCTTAAATGCTTCATATTTTTCTTCTAGGAACATGACAGTCATCATTCTAGAGTAGTCATCAACAAATAAAATAAAGTCTCTATCCCCATAATAACTCTGTGTTCTCATTGGTCCACATAGGTTTGTATGAACTAACTCCAAAATATCATTAGATGAAAAATTATTTCTCTTAAAAATAGATTTTGACATCTTCCCTATTTGACAATTCTTACACATTACATGGTTAGGTTTAGATAAGCTCGATAAGCCTCTAACTTTTCTTTTCTTCATAATCTCAACCATGTTGTCAAAATTTACATGGCATAGAATTTTATGCCACAACCATACATCTTCATTCTTAGTCATTAAGAAAGTAGTTTCCGCAGTGTCAAGATAGAATAGATTACCTTTTAATTGTTCACTAGTGTCGATCAATTTTCCAGTTCCATCATATATTCTATCTTTTCTATTTTCAAAAGAAACTCAGTCACCTGTTTTATTCAACTATGAAACACTCAACAGATTATAATTAAGTCCTTTCACCCAATATGCATTCTCAAATTTTATTTGATTATTCAGAATTATAGTACATTTTCCTTTTACTTGACATGGTGTATCATTTCCCATTCTAACAAATCCACCATCATAATGTTCAAGAAATTCAAAATTTCATTTATCTCCAGTCATGTGATGTGTACTGTAGACACCTAAATTTGACCAGGTGTATCTTAAACAATTTATAAATCTCAGCCAATTGCCCAAAATCTCATCAAAATGCATTAAAATGGATCAAAATCAAATCAAATGGACATTTGTCAAGCAAAGCGGACAAAAATAAAATTAAATCAAAGGATTAAATAATCACGAAATCAAATAATTAAATTCAAGCCTAAAAGGGATTAATCAAATTATGCAATTGATTTTAATCAATTATTTGTATATTTTAAACCAAAAATCAAATCCAACCCATTCACCCTTACATGGCTAAATTAATTAAATGATTGAATTAAATAATTCTTAATTTCTTTGAGGACAACCACTTAATTTTCCCTCCCTTTGAAATCACCTCAAAGTTTTTTACTCAACCAACGCTTGACCATGATCAATTCACTCTACCCCCTACCCTTGGGAAATTGCTATAAATACAAGTTGTTTTCTTTGTATTTGGGATCCAAGGAATTCAAGAGCAAAGAATCCTTATTATAGGTATTTGGAGAGCATTTGATAGTATTTGATAGTATTTCAGCATTTGCATAGCATTTAGAGAATCATTTTAAGAAGCATTTTTTACTTCATAGCATGAATCATGAGCATTTGAATAGAAAGCACACATATCTTTGAGAATTTGAGCAAGATTAGAGCATGTTTATCAATTTTTCTCATTATAGGATTGTCCTTGAGAGAGATTAAGACTGAGAGCTCTCTTAACAAAGTCTAGATAGAGAACCATGAGATGTCATGTATTTAACTTCAATTCTTAGATTAAATTATTTATTTTTTCCATAGAGTTGTTGTTATTGGTCCTAATTTCATGAAGGTGTAATCTCACACACACAAATGGTGCCCATCGTGGGGCTTTAGGCCTCATTTCTAAAGATTTTATCCTAAAATTTTGTGTGTTTTGCATCATTGTTCTTGTTATTTTGCAGTAAACAGTAGAAGAGCCACTTATGAAGCATTCAGCACTGCCTTTGAGAAGTAAAGCACCTCGTACAAAGTTTCTTTCTTCTCTGTCTTTCATTCTTAGGCCACTTGTGAGATAAAGTGTCTCCTATGAGATAAAGTGTGCTTCCAAGATCTATAAAGCGCCACCTGTCAGACACCAAAGACCGCTTGTGAACTTCCAAGAGCTTCTTACTAGCAACTTTTGACCGCACTTTGCACTTTATGTGTCGCCTGTGGTTTTTATTTGGCCACCTATGGAATTTACATAGCTGCCTATTAAGATTTAAAAGCCACTTTCAAAATTTTTATTTACGCTTAGTAATAGTTAAAATCCGCATATTAGCTATTAAATGTCGCATAGATATTTTTGTTTTAAATCAAATTTCTAATGATTTGCTCAGTGTTTTAACTCTCTGTGTTTTTCATTGCTGCAGATGAAAAATCATCTGAAAGTGCAGAAACCAGAGAAGAGAGTCACAAGTCCTAGCAAAGAGGTAAGGATTAAAACTAAATATGATAAACAAGTGCATGCATCTAATCTTTTGGAAATCTTAAAAGAAGAAGAACATCTTTATGATTATTATGTCAAAGTTTTCTTTGCTTATAGAACAAAGTTTCCTACTCTTTGAATAGATTTTCATTGTTAGTTCTTTGAGCTTGATTTTGTGCAAAATATGATTAAAATAGAGCTTAGGAGTGATTTATCTTTTGAGATTTCCAAGTTTTTCTTCACTTTGTATTTGTTGTGTTGACTAACTTTTTCAAGGAGCTGGAGTGGGAACAATCACCACTAGGTGAGTTGAAATAAGAAAAATCAATCAAAAATGCACCTAGCCTTTGCTAGCTTTGAAAATAAGGTATTTATCTTATCAAGCTTACATTGATTAAATTGTGGCATTCTTTTAAATATAACATAATCAGGAATTTTTTTTCTAATTGTCTAAATTGAACAAGCATTAGGCATATGCTCTTCACTTTTTGAAGTAAATCAAAAATCCAAACGTGCAAAGTCAATTTAGTGCAAAGAAAGGATAGGGAATTGAACCACACATTTCAATTTTAAGAACCTCCTTGTCAAGGGGTTGAAAAGGAACAAACTTTGCTTGAAATGTTTGGAAAAAAGGAAGACAATGGGGATATGCTCTTCACTCCTTGAGTGAATCAAATTCCCAAACTTGTTGGACTAAGTTCAATTTTTTCTTTGCATATACATGCTAGATAGAATAAAGCTTTAGAGGGCCTACCTCTCGAGAATTCCTTTACGAAGGCGGTGAGAGGGAACGACCCAAAGTGGGAGATAATCATTTTTGCCATGATATGATCTGACCCACTATAAATAAATGCACTTTACCTTAATCAGAAAGTGACTAAACCTTATGCAAGTCATCATCACTTCCTTGAGTAGTCCTTCAGGATTGCACAAAATTATACTTTCATGCATGTGGGAAGCCCGCAAGGGGGCAAAGGATCTTGGAAAGATTTAGAATGGAGGTCATTTAAAACCTTGATAAAATAGCAAACCTAGCTTTTTAGAGCCATTGTTAAAAGCTAAATTTGTTTGACTCTAAGGTAGATTGTTTGGAAGAAATTCTTGTGCATACCCATAAAAACATCTGAGAACATACACTTTTAGTATTGTTTTAGGAATATGACACAATTTTGATGTGTGTTGAGCTTGTACTCTATTTTCATGCAAGATTATTTTTTTACAAGTCCGATAAAAACTTTTAAAATTTTAAATCCAAAAAATAACAAAAAAATGACAATTTCAGCTTTGATCAGCAAAGAGCCGCGTACCAACAATTCAAACCCACTTACAAACAATCTTGGGCCATGGTGGTACCCTAAATTTTGATAATTTAGAAGTCCCAATCCATTATCAAGAAGCATGTTTCTCCATAAAAAAAATATCAAAGGAAGGAAGCTTTATGATACAAATAAATAAAACTAACTAATCGAAGCCTTCAGAAAATGCTAGAATTTAGACCTGCTACAAAGATGATTTCGACAGAGGATACAGATGGTCAAATTTTTAAAATCTAAAAATGACCCAATTTGGGAAATCAAATTTCCTATCTCCAAAAAAAATATTAGCTTTTCACGAGGTGTTTTGGATTTTTGACCAAAGCCAAATCCAATAGTTAGGTAGTTATTTTTTAGTTAGTTTATTATTTTTTCAAAATAATTTGTAATAAGAGTTGTGTCTTTTCACCCTAAAAAGGAGTGAAATCCACTCAAACACATATATATAAATAATGTAAAATGTAAAGAGAGGGGAATACAATATAATACAATTTCACATATTTGGATAGTTTTTAATCAGCAAGTATAAACATGGACTTGGATGTACTATTTTTTCAAAATCAATAAAGACAAGTCCTTTTTCTTTCACATGTGTAATAGTTTCATTATCATTTTACAATTACTCCCTCAGATAAACCAATAGAACTTCTTCAAAGTGATAGTTTGATGTGTATGCTTCCTGATTTGATTCATAGTATATATTTTCAATTGGTTTTCTCATTTTGCATGGTTAAATTCAGTTGATTGAGGCCTTAGTCAATTGGTCTGTCATCTGAGAAGTATTTCCCTTTTGAAATATCTTTGAATTTGTTTTAGTTTGCATGTACATTCCATAACACCTTTGAAGTGATAAGTTTTCTTGTAAAACTGTCTCTGAGGTTGAACATAAGATTGGAATTATCTTGACTCTATTGCCCATGGTAGAATAAGGCACTGGTCTAATCATTATTTGGATTATAGTTATTTAGTTCATTTTTTATAGTTTTGTGATATCTTTTCTATCTGTTCATTTCAAATTACATACATATTTACTAAACATTCTTTCAATTACTTAAATTATTTCAGTTTATAGTTGATAATATATTGTTTTTAGTCATATTTATTTCAAGTTCCTTGCCATACTTTGAGAGATGGAAGTTTCAGTTCCATACATAGGTTATCTGCTATAAGAAGCTTGTTCAGGTGAAGGTTCACCTGCCTTGGCCTATAGAGCCAGAAGCGTAGGGGAAGAGGATCATAATTGATCATTCCTATTAGTTGGCCAAAAATAATTGGATTTTCCATCATGGGATTGGAAAGTCCAAAGGAAATTCAATTCAGCATTTTTGGGCACCAACAGATTGGCGACTCTACTGAGGAGTTGTTCAAAAGAACATTTTTGTATTTTACCTAGAAGCTCTGGTGATATATTTAAGACTCTACTGGGAGAAAAGAACTCAGAAGATAGTAAGTATTTTCCTTCTGATAAGAAGGTGGTGATTCTATTGAACAATGCATTTTAGTCAGTGACTCTACTAAGGAAGAAGATTCAGAAGGAGATGGTGGATTGTTTTTTCAAATATATCCATCATTTCAAAGAAATCCTTTTATTCCATATGGTATCATGCCATTGGATCTTAGGAGATTTCAATGCATCCCAAATAAGTTATCCCCTAAAATTTCACAACTTCTACCAAAGTTCCATGGAA
>MU224049.1:22337-40851 GCA_018584345.1 Thuja plicata | reverse complement strand
GGATTTAGTATTGTGTTGGGAGAGCACACCCACATTTATCTCTAAGAGCACATCAACAAGGCATTGGGTGCCCTTGTTCAAGCTCATCGGAGGTTGTGGTTTAAACTATTGCTTTTGAGATTTCATCTTTAATATGCTAACCCTCTTTGAATCTTGTTATTTTATTGGCTAATCCTAATGTTTGCATGTTTAAGTGTTGTCTCTTGCAAGTAGGTTTTCATCACATACAGGGATCACGAGGGCTTTCCACATAGCATAATGGAGTTTGGTTGATGAAGTGAAAAGGTGATGCCACATAGCCAGGAAGAGCAAGCCAAAGATGTCAGTTGGCAATAGGTCGCGATCCCATGGTCTGACACACCAAAGAAAGAGGAAGACCACAGGATTGTGAGGTGATGCCACATGTCCATGTAGTCCATTGAGAGAGAGAGAGAGAGAGAGAGAGAGAGAGAGACTCAGGGATCATATCAACCAATCTGGGAATGACATGTTGCAGTCAAGCAGTTTGCAAACACTTAAATGGATCAACTAAATGATAGACACATCCAAGGACGCTTATGATTCTGCCAAGAAATGTGAAAGATGGTTAAAACCCATGGAATTACAGGAGGGTGGTGTGTGTCCTAGTTGAGGTAAGAGATAAAGGCACATTGTTAACCTAGCTTAGAGGAAATTACTACGTATGTCACAGAACAGGTGCCCCACTAGTAGTTAAAGGTGCTCAACTTTGGCCTAAATGCATTAAAAGGTGGTTGATCAACCTTTTTGACTTTTGTAAAAGGTGGTAGTTCTTTTTTTAAGGTCGAGGAGGGTTTCAACACTATTTGTATTAAAGAACAAACCCTCTCTTTGTGTATGCTGGGACAGGCACTAAGTTCTCAAAGGTGAAAGAAAAGCTCAACCCCAGTTCAGAGAATAGATCAATCAATCATCATCAATATAACATAGGTTAAATACAATTTTCCATGGCTTTGTGCTAGGGACATTAAAAAAGATCATTCTCTTTCTCCTTCCTTTATTCAAGTCAAATCCTAATCTTCTAGTTTATCAGAGAGTTCATGTAGAGTTCATCTAATGTAGACTTTGGAATTGGTTCTAGTTTTTTTCCGTTAAAGGAAAGTTTAATGTTTAGAGTAAAGGGTTCCCACATCTTCTAAGGATAGAACAAGTGATTATTCTGATTCTCTAGTTTTCTGAGAGGCTGTGGCCACCATTGTAACTGGTATTATAGAAATTTCCTTTTGATTATTGAATAAAGATCATAGTTTTGCAGACCCTCTTTGAATTCACATTATTATATGCAGTCTCGGATCTGATATTTACTTGTAATTTATTTTTCCTTTGAATCATGCAAGTATTTGTCTCTTTATTGCATCTTTAAGTGAATATTATTGCACCTTTCGTAGGTTTTAAACTTTGTAGTTTATATATTTTGTCCATTATCTAGCTAAGTGTGAAGATTATTCATCCTCCTAGAACGTATTAAAAAGAAGTTTTCAACCCTTCGTATGAAGCACTTTTACATAATTTGTTTTAATCATCAAATCTATTTCATATGCTTGAAACCTGTCTTCCCTTCAAGGACTCCCTTGTGATCATAGCTTCATCCTAGTTATATCATGCTTGGTGTATCACCTTTAAGATTAATTTTATGCAAGTTTATCTTTCTGCATCTTGTTTTCCTTTGCCTACAAAGTTTAATTTTGTTTCAAGGATCTTCATTGTATATATATCAAACAAGAACCAACCTAGAATCTAGAGTTTATTTCCAAGTTCTGGTAATCCCACTGCCTAGGAAGTTACCATGTTTCTCTGAAGTGTTAAGTTCTTAAGAGAATTTGATAAGGGTGTAATTTCAGTAGTCAACAGCACCACCATAGTTGTCACCCTATTCAACTTCATGACCATTTTAATTCTCATAGCTTATGAATTTTCTCTTGTCACTAGTCATATGATGAGAGAATCCACTATTAATCACCCACTTATCTTCTTTAACAAATTGAGTGGCCAAAGCTTTATTTTCAATAAACTCATGGGTAGAAATAGAATGCACATAATATTCAGATCTAGAATCATATTATTTAATAGCAATGAGAGAACTAGAAGGCTTACGATTATCATACTTATTACCTTCTTCCTTGACAACAATTAAATTAAATTCATTATCATCCTTATTAGCTTCATTCTAGATTCATTGTAATTAATTCCTTCATCATCGAGGGTATAATAACATCTTATTTCCCTAGGATTAGGATCATACTTGTACCTAGGAAGTCAAGTTGGACACCTAGATGCATAGTGTCCTACCTTACCACATGAAAAAAAATTGAAATGTAAATTTCCTTGGTACTCACTTCAAGGAGGAGATCTTTCTCTGTAAGACATCCCTTTTGCAAAATTAGCTTCCAATTCTTCAAGCCCTCTATCTTCCACTTGTATGTTCTTCAACTCTTGTTCCCATCTTAACAATTTTCTTGTAGTTCTCTCAACCTGATTTGATCTCTACATACATTCCTTCCACTCACAATAGCTTTGAATGTTGTCTCATTCTTTGGTAGTGCGCCACTTATTGAACTCAACTCAAAGGTTGTAAGCCTCCAAACTATATTTTCCCTTGTCACATTAGTCACAATCCTTATTTCTTCAATGGCTACAATGGTGTTGTCATATGCTATAGTTAAGGATCTCAGAACTTTTGAAACAATCTCGTTCTCATCAAGTGTTCCTCCAACACATCTAATAGTGCATACTATGTAATTTACCTTTAACATGTAAGAGGGGATGTTCTCATCCTTAATCATCTTTATGGCATCGTACTTTCCTTTAAAAATATATAACTTTTCCATCTTCATTGTTGTATCTCCTTCATAAATAATCTCCAACTTCTCCCATATTTGATTGGCTTTCCACAATTCTATGACATTATTCATCTTTGTATCAGTCAGTGCACTTAGCAAAGCTTCCTTGGCCCTAATGTTCTCTTTGGGATCGATGATCTCCTCAAGAGTTATAGGATTCCCAGGAGGGCTATATAAATTCTTTTTAATCCACCAAGAGTCTTCATCAATGCGTATGAGGTATACAATCATTCAGTTCTTCTATAGTGCATGGTTGATTCCATCAAATCTTGGACCATCTTTCTTATATCATTCCATCTTTAGATCTACATCAAGCTTTTAGGCTTCATTGAAGGGACTAGATTTGATACCAATTGTAGGAAATAGGAAGCAATCAATTGAGAAGGAGGGGGGGTGAATACATTCGTACAAAAATACTTAACCTCTAAAAACCTTAATCCCTTTAAGCACAAAACCCTTATTCAAATAAATTTTTATTATTGATTTGAAGAATGTAAATCATGTAATTATAAATTAGAAAACATAAAAAAACACATAACACAAAGATATTTATCATGGAAACTCAGAATAGGGTGAAAACCACGGTGGAGTTGATACCCAACATAAGACTGATACCCTGTTATAAGTATAACTAATTAGAATATGAGGAAAGAACTTGCATTTAGGAACACCGCCTAGATTTCACTACTCAATTCACCTTGGGTACCCACCCTAAGGAAGTCACATTGACATACAATTATCATTAAGATTTCTCAATGACTTACAAATACTTTTCAGACACCAATATGAAAATTCATGAACTTTATAGTATCATCGCATTATGTCTCAGTTAGTTTCTTTTAATTTACATGGTACATCAATCAAACCCTAATTTACCATATTTATAAAGAACTAGGTCAAAGAAAACCTAATCCCTAATAATCCTTTTCTTAGTGCCAAAAACAACCATCATGATCTTTGTGTGCTTTCCAAAAATCACTTAGATCCATCAACAATATCTCAAGATAATGATCATAACCCTAAAATGTTTTACCAATCTCTTATAAATTGTTTTATAATCTTTCCTTAACATGTCGGCTAAGATCACAAAAAAATAACTTACATTCATTGAACTTGGTGACCTTGATCAATGTAAAATTCCAACTCATCAGTCACATAATCCTATATTATCCTAAGGCATCATTAAGCTCAAATAAACAAACAAATCTATTGCACACATAAGATCTACCAGCATCTTATGATAAACTTTCAAGAACACTATCATCCACCACTAAAATACTTGTAACTGCCTTGCAGATCATGAGAATTAAAAAACCATTTGAATGGAAGACACATTGCTATGTCCTTAAAACATTCCCAGCTGCTCAAGAAAAGTTATCATCTATAGCATGTGCACAAAAGCAATCTTTGCAACTATGTAACTTTGAAATACTAGCAATCAAAAAAATAACCAATCTTCATCGGTGACACAATAACTTGATCAAAAAATGATTTTAGAAAATGGAACTTGAAAGGAAGTATCTAGACAACATCTACATCATCCCATGAGGTTCTTGAATCCTCATATTTAGTAACCTTCTACCTCCATTCATCTGAAGATTCTATGTTACTGGAAAAACTACATATCTATCAACCAAACTTTATAAGAAACATCGAAACAATTTGATCTTTACACTAGACATCCAAAAAACATATTAGACATCAAAAAAACATTGTAGACATGTTGGCATCAATGGAAACACATCCAATTTTCCAACAAGAAGATAGTTGAAGGCTTTAGCAGTAAAAGAATAATGAGAAGGGGCCAAAGGGTAACCCTAGCGAATAAATATAGAAAGGTCAATGATATTGGATTGATGATCATTGATGGTGCAACAAGCCAATGCATCTAAAAAAATAATTTGCATAGTCTAACTGAAACAAGACCAAAACCTTAAGGTTTTGAAAATCTCAAAAATAAAGGGTCATTAAATATGATCATATGGCTTGGAAAAATCAACTTCGAAAAAAATTACATTCTACTTGGAGCGACGAGCTCATTATATTCCTTCCCAAAAAATGATATTGTCGAGGAGGAACCACGATTTGTTAAAACTAGTTTATTTAGGATGCACAATTTATAGGTGTAGATCACACATATTAAGTGTAAAGGCTTTAGAAATTGTCTTGTTCGATACATTGAGCAAAGTGATTGGTCATTAGTTTAAAATATCCTCCAGGTCCCCAGATTTAGGTCTGAAGTTTATGTTTCCTTTATTGATTAGATGACCCTAAGATTAAGAATGAAAAGCCTCTAGATAGACCTTCTCAAGGTTAGAACCAACATACGACCAAATGGTTTTGTACGATTCACATGGAAAGACAGGGGAACTAGGTGCTTTGTCATCAATCATGGAAGAAACATCTTCTTTAAGATCCTCAAGGGTTAAAATTGGATCATAAAACAACTTCTAATAATTTTAAAACCTAGAAGGGATGACCATAAAGAAATTCTTCAGGGCTTGTTCTCTAGGAGGGGATTTTTCTACACAGTGAACACCTTTTCATAATGTTTAACAAAATTTTGAAGAATATCTAGCAGCTCAGAAAGTATTGATTTACCTTATTTGATTTGTTTAATGCTAGGACAGGAATGACAAGGTCTAAGAACTAGAAAACTATTGAGAATATCAGTCTCCCACCTTTAGCCAATGAAGCCTAGCCTTAATCTGAGATCCCCTAGGATCATCATGATCAACAATTTACTTTTAAAGATAGAGGTAAGAACACAAATATTTGGTGGTCGGGCCATAGGACACCAACTATACAAGGCCATCTATCTACCCTAAATTCAGAGAAACCATGTAGTGCAAAGGGTGGCATCATTCCACCAAGCAATCTAGCCAATTAGTTGATTAGGTTTGGAATTGAGATTCCAAACCAGTTGAATGTGGTTTATTGTGGGCTGATGGATCAAAAAAGAAGTATTAAAAAATAATTTTACTTTAGAGGGACAAATATAAGTTATCTATTATTAAATTTTTAACTTGATGGGATAGTGGTCTAACAAAGTAACCATAGAAAGAGGTAAAAATGGAAATTATTTATTTTCTCCAAAGGAGAATAAAGGTTGAGATAAGATCATGATATGATGAAGCCTCTTAAAAATTTGATCATGAAAAACTCGAAAATCACACCAGGTATGCCTGACACAACAATAATGGAGGGAATTGACATTGTAGGTTGAAAAGGCATAATTTATTGAACATGTGAATATAGACCTCATGTTCTCCATGTATTCATTGAAAAGGTAGAATACCTTCTTTGTCAAAATACATCTCAACCATATTGAAATCCACACTCATAACCAAATTTTAAGGTGGAAAAGAATTAGTTATCCATTGCCATAGTTGAGATCTTTCACCAATATCATTAGGATAATAAATAAATTAAAGATACCAAAAGATGATTGTTGACTGACATGATTACCCAGACTACTCTCTACATGGTATCTGATCCATGCTCAACAATAGAATAATTTCATTAAGGATAATTGAGAGTAACAACTCCTCCATGACCAACTTCTTGTTGAGAAGCAAAAGCTATGATATCTAGCCAAATAACAAAACTTGCAACAATTGACATGAAATTTACAATCTTAACTTCTTGAAGATAGAAAATACCAATACTAGGATATCTTTGGCGAGTATCCCTAACTCTTGAGAATGATCCATTTTATATTTAAAAATCCTTATTTAAATTTTACGCTATACTTTAGAAAATATCACAAATACTATTTTTTTCACATACCAATACTTCCTTTCTTCTCCTCTAATTTCCTTCAAATTTTTAATATTTACATAGATTTTATCTTTTAACCACTATGAAACTCCTTTGATACATTTCTTTCTCTTTCAATTAATAAATCTTAGTGGCTTTAACCACTTTAAAAATAAAAAAATATGAGGAAACAATTTGAGTGGTCTTTGGTCCTCTACAAATTAAAAGTTGGTTCTTTCATATTAGATCATACTATGTCAAGCATGAAATTCATTCATAGAAAATATACTTTTTGAGAGAATAAGATTAGATTGTAGCAATATAAATGGTGTGATAAATCTCCTTGCGGTTTGTATTGTTCTTTATATGCAAAAGGGATCTTGCCCATATCTATGCTATCTTTAGAAAACTTGTAATGACATTACCCCTTTGTGTTGTTATTGCAATAACTTTGGAGGTAACCACATATGGATTTATCCTTGTAGTTTTTGAGGAATTTAAAGATATTTGAAGGGAAGCGTGTACGTTATGAGAATTAGATTTTAAGAAATTAATTATGAGACTTTCATTTTACAAACAAGTTAAAATAGATGTGACCTTCATTGTGCAAATAATTAAAAATTTATATTAGTGTTGGGTATATTATGCCTTTCATTTTTATTACTTGTTTCTTTAAAATGAACAAAAATATATGTAGTATTTGATATATTTTCTCCCTTCATTTTGAGGGAAATTTTATGAAGAAATATAATCTAAAATATTAACAATTAAAGATGACCATTTATTTTAATAAAACAATCTATGTTAATTGTTATTCAATTAGAAAATTAATATATAGAATAATGTGGTAACAGTAAAAATTAATATGTATATTTCTCTAGTAACAATAAAAATATCAATACAATAGAAAAGGGGTACGGGTAAGTGCAAGAAATTGGATCCCAATTCGGTGGAATTCTTGTGGACATGAAAAAGGCCGCTAGAAATGGACACCCATTTTAGGCTCGGACGCCCGATCCAAAAATTCAAAAAGTGGATACCCATTTTTTTCAAAAAAGGTGCCTTTTTTTCAAAACAGGTGCCTGTTTTAATTATTTTTATTTTTTTAAAAATTATGCCAATAAACTTGGTTCTACTTGTGGATTTATTATATTTAAGAAACAGGTACATGTTTTTATATGTGTGCCCGCTTTTTAAAAGTTGAATTTACAAGACCACCCTTTGCATTGGATTTTGATTCGGAATATTCTTGGTGGGACCAAGCCTATGCTTGGACATCAATAATAATGGCCAAGGCATTGGAATACCATATTGTTGTCATGTCATAATTTTTTGAGGACCTTCCTAATCAAATTTTTTGACAAAATGAAAACCCATTAGATATCTTACTGTCTAGATTTAAAAAATATAATTTTCATAGTGATATGATCAATTTTACTATTTTTACAATATTTATTTATCAAAAGTGGTACCTAGAATTCAAATAGTGAGGTTCACTAAAACTTTAATTATTTTTTTTGGTTTTACGTGTTTTTGAAAATAAATTATATGACATAAGTCTAAATAGAATTTCCTTGAAGATTAAAAATAATAATTTTGAAAAAATGTGAAATTTTCATCAAATTATGATTATCTTACACTAGAGATTTCAAAAATATATTTTACAGTCAATTAAAAATTAATTAAAAAACAAATATTCAATAAAAAAGAAAAAATATTTTCATCAATCTTTGGTGTCTTAGATATATTTCCCCATAAGGACTCACAAAAAATCATTTATTTAGTTCAAAATATGGTGGTGTACAAGTGTGTGGTATGGTCTTGAAACAAGCATTTTGAAAATGTGGTTTTTAATCATGCCTACTATAAAAAAATTTCTACCATATGGGTATTTAAATAAATTACTTAAATGAAAATTAGACTCTGAGAATTATATTATCTATTAGTGAAGTTTTTTTAGATTCAATCTAAGTGCCTCAACTTTTGACATCAATCGACAAAAAATTTGAAAAATAGGAAAACACTTACACTTTTTACCCAAAAGTGGGACCCAACTTCTTGCAGCCACTTGTACATATTTTAGAAATAAATTTTTTTCTTGATCGATAAGGCACAACCACCAATGAAGTGACTTGACCATGACGCTACGTCTCATAGGACTTCTAGAAATATAATTTTAGTAAGAATACATTGAATCACTTTTACATAAGAGGATACTAGTCATTAGGTGGTAGAACCTCCATATTTTTATTGAATCAATAAGGATTTTGATTATCTGTTTCTTGTTTCCTTTTTCATGACATGAAAATCAATCTCCATTGTAGTACTCTATTCAAGTTGAAGCTTATCTTTTCCCAATCAAGAAAAGTATTATCCTTCTTTAGAAATTCCAATGTAAGTTCTTTAAGTAATTGGCCAATCATATTGTTGATGTGGTTTATTGCCTATTCTTCTGAATATTTAGGGTTATCCATCATATAACAAGAAATTGATGATGTTATAGCTTATCATCCTTCATTACCATAAAAAATAATGTTAATATGACAGTAGTGTATGTGTAATACCATTTGTATTTGGATCTAATTATCAATTTAAAAGAGAGAAATACCTTGTAATCATGAGCATCATCAATCAAGCATGTACATAACCATATGAGCTTGTAAAATCTACATTTACTATTAATTTCTTCTCAATAGTGTTGTCTTCTAAATCATTTGTTGCTAAGAGAAGAGGATGCAACAATAATGGTCCAATTGATGTAGTTCAGGGTGCAATCTTTATGTCCTCCTTCTAGGTACGAATGTGTTGACCTACATTCCAATGTGCTTGTTGTAAACTAGCTTCAACATAAACTGTCCACTAAATCATAATATACTTGATCTATTAGTTCTATTTCTTGATTTTATTTCATAATCTGTTTATTTTTTTCTAAAAATAATATATTATACTGATTTTATCTACTTAGTGCAATTTCACATCACTTACTTTTCTAAAAGAAAATAACATTTGAATGTGTTATTAAAATAAATCATAAAAAATTAAATATTATAAATTAATTACATTATTTTCTATAAAAAAAAATTATATGTTAATATATAGCAAATGAAAGTAACTCTTAGAAAATAAAATATCTATACTAGTACTGAGATCAATTTTCATTATTAAATACTAATAGATGGAAGGTGCCCATAGAAGAATGAGAAGAAATGAATTGCATTTTTTACAACAATCAATTTGTGAAAACATAATGAGATCTCGTCAATGTGTGCACAACATATGAGGATATTCCTAGTCAATTTGAAAATGACTTGAAAGTTGGGAGTCTAAATGTGATTTTTGAAGAGGAAAGACTAAGTCTTGAAAATTTTAGTAATTTGTTTTACATAAATTTATTGTATTGTATTAAAAATTCTACAAGTAATCATAATTATTGAATATACTATATACATTATGACATTATGCCTTACTCATAAAAGGAATTGACACTTCAAGTGTAGAAATAAAAATACTTTTAATCCTGACATAATGTACATTTTCTCAAGTAGTTATGATAGATGTAAGAAGGGGGTTGCAAAGTAACTTAAAATAATTAGTTTGCAATTAAGTCAAGAGATATAATCTAAAAATTTCATAGGATGAAACTTTTTCCTCGTAGGACTTTGAAATAAAAATAATTTTGAATCAATATTTATCTTTTAAATATAAATATATCAATATTTTAACATATTTATTAATGTCTACAAATGAAATAATTAGAAAGTTCCATATAAAAATAGGATATTCACTATATTTTTTAGTGACATTAATTATTTTATTTTCTTAAATAAAATAATCCATGCAAAACTAGAACAAACATATTAACTAAAATAAATTTGAAGATAAAATAAATATTATTTTAATTAAATTTATAAAAAAAAAAAATTCTAAAGTAAAATAGAATATGATTTGTGCATGTGTTCTTATAAATTTTATAATTGGGGTAATTTTTTTAATTACTATATCATATAATATATGAATTGAAAAAATAAAATTTTAGCAAAATAATATTGTGGAAAAGTATACATACTACTTTGGTAATAAATGACATCATGTTATATCCTTTCTTTTGAGTAGCCTCACTTACTATTTAAAAAAAAAGAAACTCTACAATTCTCTTGAAACTAGTTGGAAAATCTTGTATAAGAGAAACATCCAAACCTTGAACAATAGCCTTAATAACATGTTCGACTTTCTCAAGTGTCAAGTGATCATAAACAAGATCATTCAATACAGAAAGAAGTATTATTTATTTGGTAAAATCCATTCTACTACTAGAAAAATCAACTTCATCTGCAATACTAACTCCTAACAAATAATATTCAATGGGACGTTGTCGAATTTAAATCAACTTACTGATTCTAGACTCTACCCACCAACTGCCATAAATAAAAAATTATATTATAATTTTTAAATAAATCAATTTAAGTAATTACAATTACTCTTAAAAAGTAAAGAAATAATATTAGAAAAAATTATTGACAACACATTTTGTGCACATAATTCTTTCAAGAACGTACACATTGAATACACAATGTATGAAATATGGCTAATTTTAATGAAGCGTTCTAATTTTAATGAGACATATTATGAAGAACGTGATTGACATAGAGCTATAGGAATTGACTTTTTTTCAACTATATGTGTGACTTCATCAAGAACATAAATATCTTTATTTAATAAAATTCTATAGATGATATATTTTCATTGAATCCATTCAAGATGTAACAATAAATTAATTATTCATTTAATTTTTTAATAGATCAAACATTTAAGTATTACATGCTCTCCTTTTTTAAAATCAATAATTTTTTTTTCATTATTTATTTTATTTTAATATTTTTTAATATATCAGTTATTAATAATATATTATTTAATTTATTTCAACATGATAATTACCTAGAGACTTTCTTCATCTACATCTTGTAAATAGATTGTACAATATATTGAAATCTAATTTTGTCGATTCCAAAACCTTAAGATCCTTTAATTTGAAAGAAAATATAGAATCTGTCAATTAACATAAAGAAAATTCAATCTATTAATAATTCACAAGTTGAAAATTAAATCTATTAATAATTCACAAGTTGAGAAAAAATATTTAATGACAATATTTAATAACTTTTACCTCGAATTGTCCAATTCATATATTTCGATGAAATTCCGTCCCTCCCATCTACAAAATGTTCGAGTCCAATTGTACAAGAGCGCATATTCCACCTATCAAATTAATATAACAAAATTATAGTCAACATAAAAGCTTTGTCAGTTAAACTTATTTTAATCAACTTGCTTGAACATTATAAATTGTTTTAAACACTTTCCTTAAATATTCTTACCTTTTCAGCAAACTCTCCTGGCATGTATGATCAAATTCTTGTAATAATTGCTTGAGATATATAGAGATAAATATTTTAGCCTATTCCATAACTTTTTATCCTGGAAATGCCACACTTGAATCTCTTAAGAGATTGACCACACTTCTTATCACATATTCATCCCTAATGATGTTCTGGTTATGATGATTCCCTTCACAGATGAAAAAATGCCCACTTTTGTCCTTGAAAATCTCCAACACATCTTCCCACAGTACAACACATAAATAAATGATTAATTGCCTGTAAGTATAAAAAGAAGAAAACATACTAAATAAATAACGTTAAATAGTGAAAGTGGTTTAGGGCACCTCCTAAAGTTCTTATTTTTCCTTGCTTTTATGTTTGTAATAAGGTGCATCCTTGAGATCACCCTTGTGTGTGTGTGGTTGTGTGGGTCTATGACGTAAGGTGAAGGACCTAAGGTGAATTATAAACCTAGGTTCCTGAAACCATAGTTAGACCATGTTAGTTTTGGTGATTTTAGTGTTTGGTTATAAGTTGTGTTTTATGTCCTTAGATAGGTTATTTTCATGTCTTGAACCTCTCCCACACCCTTGGAGGTCAGTAAGGTTGTCATTTGCCCAAAATGACAACTTTCCCATATGTTGCGAAAAAGTTATCTTTTTGCAAAATGTTGCATGAGCAACTTTTACAAAAAATTTCTCAAAGAATGAAAAATTCACTGTAACCGACCTCACCCACTTATTTAAGCATATGTAATGCCTAGATGATGCTATTAGGTGATGTGATGCCTTCCATGAAGGTTAGAAATTACAGTGTACGGAGCTTGATGTTGAGAGGAGGAAATAGAAGAGTGTTTTGAGTCATTTTGATAGTGTACGGCCTGGTACAGATTCATCTTGGATCCAGTTGTAGAAATTTGTGATTTCTTGAGTTTCTTAAGCATTCCAGTTGGTTTGAGTTTTTTTTGTTAAGTTTGTTAAAAGTTATAGATTTTACTTACTCACTGTCTGAGAAACCAAGGTTTACTAGGTCAGTCACAAAGATGTGATCCTAACTTGAGATTTATCAAGTGGATCTGCTCGGCCACTTGGAAAATACAAGTTAGGATCATGGTGTTTAAGAATCCTAATTCTCGGGCACTCAGTGTTAGTCCTACTATTTATGAGACAAACCCCTAGACTAATTATCTCTATGTAATTAGCCTAGCTCTTTGGTACAGTCACATGAATGTGCAATATGTGTTTGGGTGGATCAAACAAAGAGTTTTTATAGACTATTCTGGGGTAGAGGAATCCATCTAAGTCTCTGCATTTACTTCATGAACCCATTCTCGGCCACTTACTTAACAAACCAAGCCTAACCTAGCAAATTAGGCCTATGTGCTTTGTGAGAGTTCAGGGGTGTAGGAGTGGACTGAAGTGTTGAGGCTTTGAGGGGTTTGAAAATTACATAAAGGGTGTCTAGAAACCCAATAAGATCTATTGGATCCTTCTGCAGTTGAAAGTTAAGTCCAAAAAACCCTTTGGTTAGGGCTACAAGGAATCCTAGGCCAATTAGGATTTGACTACCTGTGGGTCTACAAGACCAAATCCATTCATGGATTCTTGAACCTTGGGGTCTATTTGAAGTATTCAATCACTTAGGACAAGAGTTCTAAGTCTCTGGTGAAGTTTTATACTATTTTTCTTGGTTTAGGGAAGGTGTCCCTAAAGGATAAATTGCAGAGTTCTACAACTTGGCTGGGAGAGTCAGGAAAGGATAGGGGAAGAATATTGATCCATTTGGAAAGTCAAACTACACCCTTGGAAGACATTTCTGGAGTTTTAAGAGTTGACAAGGAGTTAGAGCCCTTCTAGGTCTTCTTCTAGTGCTCTCTGCATCAGGTGGTATTAGAGCCTGCTAAGATCTTGGAAGAAGAGAAGAATGGGTAACAGAATAGAAATTTCTCAAGAAGAGGAAGTCCCCAGTAGAATCGCAAATGCGGAGTTGGATAAAATTGTCAGAGAACAAGTATCCAAGAACAAGAAGATGGAGGAAGAGATAAGGAAGTTGAAGGACCTCCAAGAAGAAGAAGAAGAAGAAGAAGAAGAAGAAGAAGAAGAAGAAGAAGAAGAAGAAGAAGAAGAAGAAGAAGAAGGTCTCCACCTCTGTCTTTTCCAGTTTCACAAAGCCATATGCCCGGCACCCCAACCCCCCCTGATTATTCAGATGATACCCCAGGAAATGCCCGCTGAAAAAGCCAAAAAGACCTCCAACTCCTCCTCCCATTCCATCCGTATCACCCAGGGGCCTGTGAAGGCGGAGAAAAAATCCCGTAAAAAGGATGGCATGGGGTACTCTTATGTTTCGGACTCCGTGGATTGCATTGAAGAGAAAGGGGCTGAAAGCACACCTGAGATGGATTTTAAGCCAAAAAAATAGAAAATTACGGAAACTCAGGTCAATTTGGAGGTGGACCTAAGCGGCTCTGGTCATAGGAGGTCTAATAGAATTGCCAAAGAACAATGCAAAATCAAGATGCTGGAGACAGCCTCCAAAGAGCTCTCCCTGACGGAAAATGCCTCCCACTCCACAAATTCTAAAAATGTTTCCTCGGAAGGCTATTTGAGCCCGATTGCTAATACTCCCCTGACCAACCCCCAGAGAGCTTTGAGTCCTACCCTACCCCAAAGCCCCCACTGCAACCCTCAGGCTAAACCCCTCTCCACTGGAATGGAGGAAAAAAGCAATTTCGTAGGCACCCTTAAAAGTAAGTTTGTGAGTATTGACAAGGAAATTGCAGAGATCAAAAAGGGTATGCAGGACCTGATGAACCACTGCAGAAGGACAAAAAAATTTGCTCTGAAGGTGATGCATGCCTCGGAAATGACCCTTTGTAACGTGCAGGAGAAGCTGGCAGACGGAAAACTAGAAGCGAATGAAGATAAAAAAGACCTGTTCCTGTTCCTCCAGGAGGAGTGGGCGAGAACCCTGCTGTCCAAAGAGTTGGGAGAGAAGAATTAACGTTGTTGTCTATGGTTCAGGTTTTTTTGGCTGGGCTTGCCCCTCGGTTCCCCTGCTCTATTTTTGGGGATAATGTTAAGTTTATTATTTTGAATTGGTTGAGCCCTGCATGGCTTAGTGACAATATTTTTGAAGATACTGATGATAGTAATTACTCTGGTTTTATCTTTTTAAGTAGAACTGATACTTTTGTTTTTGATAGAGGCAAAACTTTAAATGTCTGTGATAACTTGCTAAACTGTTGTAAGCTTTGATTAGTGCCATTAATATGCTATTAATGTGCTTCTAGTCCTCTGTTCCACGGGCTAGCACCCTCTTGCTGCTTTTTCTATCAAAAACATCATTCTTCATTTTAGGCTAGTAAACACACCTTATCAAGTATAACAATAACTTTGCCTTGTTCAAAGTGTCCTTCAACATGCCTATAATGTACTTCACGTATCATCGAACGTTCTGCATTTTATTTTAGGAATGCACATGTGACTCGTTTGACAAAGAAATTATCCTACAAGTAAAACTAGGTGTACGTGTGAATAAGGTATTTTACCTAACCAGCTCACTAGAAAGTCTATGCACATGTTTATTTTGGTCATGCAAATACCTCTAGAAGTATTAGGTCTAATGTGATCTTTTCTGATCTTAACTTGTCATTTTCTTTTTGATTTCTTGATCATTTAATCATTATAAATTTAGTTGCCTCATGTCGTATGAATGAAACACACGTATCATTATATTTTCTAATCACGCCTCTTGACCTTTCCTATCTATGCGAGGAATCGTATCCACATCTAGTGTGATGTTTTGTGCAATATCAATCTAATACATTGTGTCAATAATCAAACATCATTTTTCTCTTGATGCCCTCTTTTAGAAAACATCATTTTCGCTTTTTAGGTGATCCTAGAGGATTGAGTCCATAACGAATCCAACACCAGGGACTTTCTTACCCCGTTTTAGTTTTCTAGAAAAATTGATGAAATTAGCATCAGTGCCATAAGAAATTTAGGCAAATTTTTTGTTTGGTGGCCACAAAAGTACAACACTATGGTAAGTGATGCAATCAAAAGTCTAAGCTTAGGATGTATTAAAAATTTGGTGCTTCCATTTTTATGACAAATATTGATATGAAATCGTCGCAAGCTGGTGAGCCGTATTTGATCCCTGGCATTCTGCATCTCATGATACATCGCCTCATTAAATTTCGGCTCAATAGAATAACTAAGTCAAAAGTTATGACCCTGCGAAGTCCCTTCATCACAATTGTATTGAATGTTTTCCACACCCAATGGGAACTTTCGTCTATTACCAGAGTTTGTGTTGTTGAAAGGTTTTGGGCTCTAGGTGCTCAACATGTTGCAAATGTTCATCCCATATTTTTCTAAACACAAATATGTCATCTGAATAGAACAAAATAAACGACAGTGAAAGGCCTAAATCTATCATTCGTCGTGCCCAAGGAAGTGGTAGAGTCATTTGTCAACGTCCCAAAAGGCATCACTCTCCATTCAACTAGTTCATCTTTGTATTTAAAAGTAATTTTCTAGACATCTGAGTGTTATGTCTATGACCAACCTTGCCTCTGTGCGTTGAATCATTAGCGATACAAAAGCTCTATTTTGAGAAATTAAATGCCTACACCGTGTTTTGTAGTAATTAGAGATGTAATTTTTGCAGGATACTCCTCAGCTTCCTAATACTTTCATTACCCAATTTGATAACATTTTGCATTGCCTAGTCTTGTAGATGTCATGATACTTGTACATGTATGGCTGTCCCAACAACACATCACACACATCCAATGGTGATACATTATAGATTTGCTCATTGTTGAATGGTTTGATGCAACTTAAGATAACAGTTCATTCTTTTCTTACCCATGTATCTCACCCTTGGCCACCCAACCCCTAGAGTATGTTTGTGGATGGCGTGTTGTTTGGGAGTACAACCTTCAGATCTAGTTTCAATAATAAAATGTAAGGCCTCTCCATTCACGCAAATCTATGAACTAAATAAACATTATTGGCATTTGTGAGGTGATATTTTAGTAGTTTAAATAGTCACATAGGGGTTTCCATTGGCAATCTACTCACCATCCCTTTTCTCAAAGGGGTATGTAGGAAACAAAGATCGGATTCCTCCTCCAATTCGTGTGGTTTTACGTTAGTGTCTTAGGAGCTTAGAACTCTTTAACTTGTTATACTAAGGGCTTTTACGGTTTTCATGCCACCTACCCACGTGTTTCTATGTCATTTTGGCACTCTTGTTTATTATTTTTGAACAAGAGGAGAATCCGTCGGCGATCTATTTTCTCAAGAACTTGGTGCTACCTTCCCCTTTCGATGATTTGTTTTCCAAATACTTATTTTTCCCTTCTTGGTTGAATTGGTTTTCAATCTTTGTTTCATGTCTATAGGTGGTTCCTAGCATCTCAACACTTCAAATGTCCATCTGATTTTGATATCGGTTTAGCTCGCTATGGTACTTGAAAACTCAATGTTTTTCTATATGTTGCATGTCGACCTTTGTGGATAATGCATGGAAGGTATTGGGGTAGTCCTAGATATATTGTTATTATTTTTTCTCAAGGCAGCTACCACTTCATAAAAAGTCTCACTATATGCACCTTCTGAAAATATTATTCTTTTGTGTGTTGCACAAGGTCTCCCCATGTCTGGCTGTCATCTATGTCCCCATCAAATCTCTAAACATCATGGGCTTCTTTTGATGACAACTTACACTCCCAAGATGGCTTCACGTGATGAGTAGTGGTAAGGAGAGAATCCAAATCTTGTTATACAGGTTATTTATTAATCCCATTAGTAATCACATAAAACTAACAATTTACATTATATAACATATTTCAATAGTTGTCAATTTAATCAATCAACCAATACTTCGTGAACCAAATAGCAACATACTTTAATAAAACCAAATGAAATGTAATTTTCTCTGCAATAATAATAATAATAAACTATTGCAGAGCTAATAATGGAATTTGACACGAGCCTAATTAAATCTATTGTTTTTATTTTCTTGGCTGTCCAAAAACTACCATGTTTGAAAAGCTGGAGAAAGCACTATTATGATATTTTTATTTTTGAAGGCATTCGTAATGTTGAGTATGATTTCCAAGGTGTATGCACGTGACCAATCAGACCAATGCAGTGAGTGGCATTTCAAAACCCAAAAGCGTTTCATATTTCCCACGCCTCTTAATTGAGAAACTTCGACGACTTCCTTGAGCTGTGACGAAAATATTTGTATATGATATTTTTTTTCATTATATACGGGCGCGGCATAATTAGACACAAGGCTGAATAGTCAAAGCGTTATAGATTCGGTCTTCGCAGTGGCAGTATAAATAGCAGCGAAGAGAAGCAGTAAACATTAAGTATCTGTCTAATTTGAGATTTTTTTGATTTCCAATTTGAGCGGAGACAGCATGTGTAATTTGAAGGGAGAGCAGAGTTCCACGGAAACACCGGAAAAATCTTTAAATCTGTGGGATGATGAGTT
>MU224049.1:0-11495 GCA_018584345.1 Thuja plicata | reverse complement strand
ATTCTTTATCTATTAACAAATCTGGTCTAATTTAACAAAGAAGACCAAGGAAATTGAGGGCTTATAACCATAGTGGATGTTATGGCAACTTGTTCTTAGAAAGTGTGAAAAAATCTTTTTGTAGTGTAGTCGAGTCCAACTCTTAAATGGATCAAATAGTTGATTTATTTTTCAAAATTATAATAAAGGTCTCTCTAAAGCCTCTAAGAAATTGATGTTTAAATTTGGCAAAACTCAAACAAACTATATTAATACTGATATTGATTGAGCTGTCTGAGTCAAGATCACACATGCTCATAGCTACAAGTGAATAAAAAGCATAAAATTAAATGATTTTTGATGAATTAGGCTAAAAATAAATATTTCATTATAAAGCGATCATAAAACTTACAATATTTGATCCACTTTATAATGGAATCAGATATGAGTAAATAACAACTAGAATAATAAAATTGTTCTGATGGACGACAATGTCTCTTCCCGCCCTCTGCCATTTTTCCTCTAATTGTTGGAACGGATGATTGCCTTGGTGTTAGATCACAGGCTCTTCCTTCCCCTTATGGCGTCAGTTTGGATCTCTATGTGTCGCCTCTTCATGTGACTTCCTTGGTAGACGATGTTGGTGGCTCATGCGATCAGGTTTGGGCAGTTGGTGCATCATCTCCATGTCCCTCCTTGTCGGGTGTTGGCCCTAGTCTCGGGGGGGCCTTTGTTTCTCTTACTGATGGAGGATGCTCTGGTCACGATGGGGGTCATGGTTCTCCTTCCGCGGGGAAGTATGGTCCTGTTGTTGACAAGGGTCAAAGCCCCTCCCTCATCGGGGCTACCGACTCTTTGTCTGCTGAGGTGTTTGGAGTTTCTTCTGCAATTCTTAGGGGTTCCTATGTTGGTCACCTAGTTAGTGGTGGGAGAAAGGGTTTTGCCCTTGATCCTAAGAAGCCCTTTGTAGATACAAGGCCTTTTCTTGTTTGTAGATCTATTGTTGTTTCGTTGGAGAAGGAGACGGTAGCAGAGATTGATCAGGCGCCTCAAACTTTTCTTCTAATGGGGGGATCTGCAAATTTAGGGGTTTATGGCCCAGTCTTCCAGAGCTCCATGCTTGGATCTCTAAACATTGGAAACCCATCATCTCTAATATGGTTCAGATTTTCCCAAATGGCCAAGGAATTCTTTATTGCCAAATTTGAAAATACTAAGGATAGAAAGTGTATTTTGTGCGATCATTTTTTCACCTAGGAGGATCTTTTCTCGTTGATGGTAAAACCCTGGCATCTAGACTTCAACCCCTCTTCTGTAACTTTCTGCAAGATGTCAATCTGGGTGAGACTCCCTTACCTTCCACTTCATCTTTGGGTGGATTCGCTTCTTGAGGAAATGGGTGAGGCGCTTGGTGATTTTCTGATGGTGGATGCGAGGTCTTCTGATATTTTTCACTCCACCTATGCTCATATTTTGGTGGATATTGATGCATCCAAAGGGTTGCATGCATAGTTTAAACTTATGTCTCTTAAGGGTAGCTGGATCCAACCTTTGGACTATGAAGGGATTCCCTTCAGGTGTAGACGGTGCTTCAAAATTGGGCATGTTGTGGCTTTATGTGATCAAGAGAAAGTGAAATTGAAGAATCCCTCTTCATGGTAGAAAGGTGCTTCTTCTTAGCATTACACGGTATTCAAGAACTCTTTCTAGAAGAGTTTCTCCCATGTGGTGGAACAGGATATTCCTGTCAACTTGTCACAGGTTTCTAATCTAGTTCTATTCATTTTGTTGGCTATGTACATTTTTCCTCAGTGTTGGATTGTGACAGGGTTCCTACTCATTTGTTTGTTGGTGTTGTCCCTTCAGCCGATGTTGGCCCTATTGCAGGTTCTACAACTTTTACTCTTGTTGCGTCTATAATGGATCTTGATAGGGTTTCTGAGGGTTTGTCTACTGGTGTTGTCTCTTCAGCTGGCAATGTCAGTGCATAGTGTTGCCCCCTATTGGCAATGACTGAAAGTGGGTCCATAAGTCAGCCTTATGTAACAAAATTTTGGGGTACCTAATAGATACATACAAGATACGATTTGGCCTCTCGGCTTATAGGAAACCCAGCTACTCATAGTAAAGGACCAATTTCGAACAAATCAAACATTCATAATTTTACAGGTTTTAGTGTTACTACTCCTTTCGAATGAGGTTTCCCTTCCATGTTATAATAAAATTGATCGATTCCCACAGTTTGTGAAAGCAATGAATACTACTGTGGAGAAAAGGTTGGATGTGAATTAATATAGGGCAAATATATAACATTACATCTAGCACAATAGGAGCAGTATAAACATCATCATTAAGGAAACTTGGAATGCAAGAGCTTTCCATCACAGTAATTACGATCAGTTTAATACATTCTTTAATTTAAATTTTAAATTCCTTATTTCTCGAGTAGAGTGAAAAACAAATTGGGAAGGTGAAAAGGTTAAGAATTTCCAAATTCAAAATTTGGGGTAACAACCCCCAAGTTTAAAATATATCAGGACAAGGATGTGCAAGTGCTTTGAATCATTATAGAAGTCATTTATCATCTATGCTGTGGAAATGTCCTTTAATTATTATTTTTTTAAGTTATTGACTATTTTTCTTCATTTTTTCACACTTTTTTGTAAATCCAATTTTTTCAAAAAAATACTCTATTTTTCTGATTTATTCCCCTAACAATTTATGCTTTTATGGTCTATAGCTTATGATCTCCAGGAAGATGAATGAGGAACCAATAAGGGCTATATCTCTAAACATTTGTTTGAAGTAAGAGGAATAAGCCACATAAAATGGGATGGCATGAGCATAAAAGAATTTAGCAATGGAAGCATTTGTAGCTTCTCATGCTTGCATATTAAACATAGCTACAATTAGCCATTTCTTGTCACCACCACTCACCTACCTCTTTCCTCTTGTGCCAACTTGACTACTTCTAATAGAGGATGGAATATGCATAGATGATTATACAATTGCAAAAGACATGTCGGCATTGCCACACTTTGTTTCCCCATTTCCGCCTTCATATGCAATCTTAGTTCTGGACAAACTTTAACTCCATGGAATGCAATACCCAAAAAATGAGACCTTATCCTTGTGTAGCTTCCTTTAAAATCAATTAAGCAAACTTGACGATTCCACACTACTCCATGAAATTGTTTCTTTCAAGCTTTAGGTGTAACATATTAGAGAAACAGTTCTTTCTTGTTGAAAGGGCCCTTTGCATATTTTTCCAAGATTGTTAAAGGGCACTTCAATAAGTTTAGTTGTTGTCCACTACAACTATCAAAACATATACTTCTATTTCCACCACCCACTTCCACTTTATTCTCACTACTACTATCACCCTCACTGTTGCTCTTTTTTTTTTTTTTGAGATTGAATGCAACCTTAAAGTGAAAAAATACACAAAAAAATAGACATTTCATGCTTCAAGCTCTGAGTAAAATAAAAACAAAAATATGGAAGGATAAAACTTACCTCTCCCAAGCTTCGAGCAAGATATTGCCCTCGATCAAACCTCTTTTCCAACTATCTCATGTTGCTCCTCTAATGGGGAACACAAAAAGGGGTCATGTTTTTTGTGCAAAAATACAACATAGTGTCATGTGCTTCTCCTAAAATGTTAATTTTTTCAATTTTTTTTAATCGCTCCAGTGAGAAGTTAGCTAATACCACGTAGTTTATCCCAAAATTTTCTGCTAGTTTTTTATGAGTGTGATTTTTTACAAATTTCTGAAGTGCACAAATCTTGAAAACATGAAAGTTGTGTGTGCTCCCCTTAGAAATCATTGAAAACTAATCAAAAAGAAAAACTTCTTTTTAAAGCGTGCAAAATGGAGTCTAGTTTCTAAAAAAGTAACTTGTTTAAAAATTTGAAGAACTAGCCATGATCTAAGCCCAAAGTAGTACACATTGCTTTTTGAAAAAAATAAGACATACTTACAAAAGAACTTAGAGATGAAATGCTTAATATAATCAAAATTCAAAATAAATTATATGGTTAGATAGCTATCAGAGAGATCTAGAACATCATATTGTTAGATTTTGTCATTGTTGAACCACGTGCAAACCTAACAGGGAGCACGCAGGAAAAATTCTGATTTTTTTGTATGTTTATTGGAAATCACATCTCAAACCTGTTTCAATCCTCCAAGCCTTTGGGTTGGATGCCCAAGGCAAATCCAAGCCTTAGGATTGGTGAATCCCAATGCAATTAAAAGGGTGCACGCCAAATAGGGTGCATGCCCTATAGGGCGTAAACCCTATTTAGTGTGTGTCCTATGTGGAAATAAATACATGCTAAATAAATAGTGTGCACGCCCAATAAGGCATATGCCCTATTTTGAAGGTATTTGGCATGTATTTATTTCCACGTAGGGTGCATGCCTTATAGGGCGTATGTCATATTTGGTGTGCACCCTATATGGAAATAAAGACATGCCAAATACCTTCTAAAAAGGGTGCACACCCTATAGGTCCTTCACCCTATGTAAAGTTCCTAAATGGGTGAGAACATGCAAGTCAAATGTGGCAATAAAAATCCAACAGGCCCTAAGAGGCCAATTTCAACATGAGGACCAAACATAAAATGTAACATGTAAGTATTAGTTATTATTTTCTTATACTTAAGTTACATTTTATTTATATGCTTTCAGGGTGTTTGAGAGTGATTTCAGCTTCATTGGAGTTGAAATAAAGATCATGGATTTTGAGGGTTTTTAGAAAATTTCAGACTTGGCCAAACTTAAGGAATAAGCACATTGACTTTAGCATGATTCTCAGTGGACTATTGATTGTAACCTTAAGTCGTTGACTTGTGCACAATTGTTTGAGGATCGTTGCTCATTGTATTCTTTATGTTATGGTTAGTTTGGAAATTAACATGTATGTTTAACCATGTAGAGAGAGAGAGAGAGAGAGAGAGAGAGAGAGAGAGAGAATCAACCGTCGTAGGACACACTTTAGGATTCTAAGTGGTTCTAATGTATCATAAGGGGTCATAATTGGTCCTAAGTGGTCCTAGGACCCATTACAACCCCTTAGGACACATTAGGACCCCTTAGAACACATTAATCATCGTAGGACACACTAATGGGTTCTAATGTGTCATAATGTTTCCTAAGGGGTTTTAATGGGTCAAGTGTACCTAGGAACCCTTATGACCCATTACAACCCCTTAGGACCCATTACGACCCCTTAGGACCCATTATGAACCCTTAGAACACATTAATAGTTGTAGGACACACTTTAGGTTTCTAATGTGTCATAACGGGTCATAATGTATCCTAAGAGGTTTTAATAGGTCCTAAGTGGTCCTACGACCACTTGGGACCCATTAAAACCCCTTAGGACACATTAGAACCCTAAAGTGTGTCCTACGACTATTAATAGTCCTACAACCACTTGGGACCCATTAAAACCCCTTAGGACACATTAGGCCCTATTGGGACACATTAGAACCCTAAAGTGTGTCCTACTACTATAAATGTGTTCTAAGGGGTCCTAATGAGTCCTAATGGGTCTTAATGGGTCTTAAGGGGTCATAATGGGTCCTAAGGGTTCCTAGCACCAATTAAGACCCATTACAACCCCTTAAGACACATTAGGACCCATTAGCACCCATTAGTGTGTCCTACGCCCCTTAATGTGTTCTAAGGGGTATTAATGGGTTATAATGTGTGTTAAGGCGTCCTAATGGGTTCTAAGGGGTCGTAGGACTGCTTATGACCCATTACAACCCCTTAGGACACATTACAACCCATTAGACCACATTAGAAACCATTAGTGTCCTACGCTTGTTAATGTGTCCTAATGGGTCCTACGGGGTCCTAGGACCACTTAGGACCCATTATGATCCTGTGTAATACATTAGGATCCCTTATAACATATTAGTGTGTCCTACAGCGGTTAATGTGTTCTAAGCAGTTGAAATGGGTTCTAATGTGTCCTAATGGGTCCTAAGGGGTTGTAGGACCACTTAGGACTCACTGAAACCCCTTAGGACCCATTAGGACACATTAGAACCCATAAGTGTGTCCTATGCCCCTTAATGTCTTCTAAGAGGTATTCATGGGTTCTAATGTGTCCTAATGTGTCCTAAGCAGTCATAATGGATCCTAAGGAGTCATACACTACTTAGGACCCATTAAAACTCCTTAGAACACATTAGGACACATTAGAATGCTAAAGTGTGTCCTACAACGATTAATGTGTTCTAATGGGTCCTAATGGGTCCTAAGGGTTCCTAAGGGGTCATAATGCTTCATAAGGGGTCCTAATGGGTCATAATGTGTCCTAATATGTCTTAATGGCTCCTATGGGGTCGCAATGGTTCCTAAGGGTTCCTAGGACCACTTAGGAGCCATTAAAACCCCTTAGGAAACATTAGGACACATTAGAACTCATTAGTGTGTCCTACAACAAATAATGTGTTCTAAGGGGTACTAAGAGGTCCCAATATCTCCTAAGGGGTCCCCTAATGGTTCTGAATGTGTCCTAAGGGTTCGTAATGCATCCTAAGGGGTCCTAGGACCACTTAGGCCCCATTATAACTCTCTCTCTCTCTCTCTCTCTCTCTCTCTCTCTCTCAACATGGTTAAACACACATGTTAATTACCAAACTAGCCATAGCATAAATAATACAATGAGCAATAATCTTCAAATGATCATGCAAAAGTCAAGGGCTTAAGGTTACAATCAATAGTCCACTGGGAATCATGCTGAAGACAATGTGTTGATTCTTGAAATTCGGATAAGTTTGAAATTTCCTAAAAACCCTCAAAATCTAGAATCTTTATCTTAACTCCTATGAAGTTGAAACCACTCTCAAACATCCTGAGAGTATATACATAAAATGTAACTTAAGTATGAGAACTTATACTTAAATGTTACATTTTATGTATGGTCATCTTGTTGAAATTGGCCTGTCGGGGTCTGTTGGATTTTACTGCCACATTTGACTTGCATATTTTCAGTCATTTAGGAACTTTACATAGGGCGCACACCCTATGGGGGGTGCACCCTATTCTGAAGGGTTTTTGCATGTCTTTATTGCGACATAGGGCGCACGTATACTTGCATAGGGTGTACGACATATTGCTTTTGGGGGACCAAAATAAATTTCTCACCTTTTTGGTGCCCATCTTCATGCATATACCCAGAAGATAAAGTCATACATAGACCAATTCCTCTTTATAGAAGAGGAACTGGTAACATGTGCAACAAGGTGAGAGGCAAGAACGTTTAATTATAGTGTATCCAATTAGATGCTTTCTCTGCATGAATCTTCTCAACAAGATTGGATGCTTTCTCTGCATCCTTTAAATGTGGCGATGACTCCTTTATTTTGGCTAGGACTGCATCACCTAAAGGGTCTAGTGGTAAGCATCCTAGACATATTTGGAGATATGCTATGCCTCGTGGAGCCGTGTATTGCATGATTAAAACTATGTTTTACATATCAGAGACTCTCTTCTCCTATTTAGGGATATTTGGGATGATGCAACAATAGAATATCGACTATCATTTCATTGACCACCTTCTTTTGACCATATATATCCAGATGCAATGTAGTTAACATTGTGACCTTGGTATCGTAGCCCTAACTGTAGACCAAGTATTTATAAAGAAGTTGGTATCTCCATACTAAATGATACTCTACAGCATTCAAGAGTGAACCAAACACGGGAAAATAGAATCTTGGAAGTGCCTTCTATTGTGATCCTCTTCATGTAGGCTACCATAATAAGCATTTTCTAAAATATATCTGCACCACATACATGTCATCATTTCTAGGTCTCTAGTAGCAAGGCCAAACATGAAATCCTTTGCAACTAATCTACACAGGGTTTTCACTGAAGGGGCAATGCACTATTGCATGCGTTCATATAGGGGTGTTTAAAATGGGCCAAAAAAGGGGGGCAATATATTGCCTAAATAGGGGGGAGGGGCGGGGTTTCGGGGTGGGGTTATTGGAGGGGCATTGGAACGGGGTGACAAAAAGGGTATTCGGGGCAATACTGTTTGAAGATAGGCGAATTCTTTAGTATGCCACGAATGCACGTGCTATTATTGAGGTTCACTATGTGAAGTCCCAGTGCTAATTTACAAGGCCTATCAAGTGTATGAAGAGGTATATACAATCATGACGTATTATTTGTAGCTATTTTAATGACGCGTCATATGTACAACTTTTCCGATTATACAAATTAACATCATGCTACCTTTTGGGCTACTAAAAAGACATTTTCAAGTATAGCAATAGTTTTACCTTGTCCAAAGTTCCCTTCGACTTGCCTATAATGTACTTACCGTATTAGCTTTCTGCATATCCTAGTAGGAACGCATATGTCACTCATTTGACAAATAAGTTATCCTACAAATACAAACTAGGTGTAGGTGTGAATAAGGCATTTTACCTAACTAGCTCCCTACCGGGTCCTATTCACATGTTTGTTTTGGTCCTAGGAACATCTCTACAAGTATTAGGTCTAATGTGATCTTATCCTAACTTGGCATTTACTTATATATTTAAGGGAACACCCTATGCAATTTTTCTGACTATACCAAGTAACATCATTCTACATTTTAGGCTAGTAAACACACCTTTTCAAGTATAACAATAACTTTGCATTGTCCAAAGTGTCCTTCAACATGCCTATAATGTACTTCACGTATCATCGAGCATTCTGCATTTTCTTTTAGGAATGCACATGTGACTCGTTTGACAAAGAAATTATCCTACAAGTAAAACTAGGTGTAGGTGTGAATAAGGTATTTTACCTAACCAGCTCACTAGAGAGTCCATGCACATGTTTATTTTGGTCCTGCAAATACCTCTAGAAGTATTAGGTCTAATGTGATCTTTTCTCATCTTAACTTGTCATTTTTTTTTATTCCTTGATCATTTAATCATTATAAAGTTAGTTGCCTCATGTCGTAGGAATGAAACACACGTATCATTATATTTTCTAATCACGCCTCTTGACCTTTCCTATCTATGCAAGTAATCGTATCCACGTCTAGTGTGATGTTTTGTCCAATATCAATCCAATACATTGTGTCGATAATCAAGCATCATTTTTCTCTTGATGCCCTCTTTTAGAAAACATCATTTTCGCTTTTTAGGTGATCCTAGAGGATTGAGTCCATAATGAATCCAACACCAGGGACTTGCTTACCCCGTTTTAGTTTTCTAGAAAAACTGAAGAAATTAGCATCAGTGCCATAAAAAATTCAGGAAATTTTTTTGCTTGGTGGCCACAAAAGTACAACACTATGGTAAGTGATGCAATCAAAAGTCTAAGCTTAAGAAGTATTAAAAATTTGGTGCTTCCATTTTGATGGCGAATATTGATATGAAATCTTTGCAAGCTGGTGAGCCGTATTTGATGCCTGGCATTCTGTAGCTCACGATACATCTCCTCATCAAATTTTGGCTCAATAGGACAACCAAGTCAAAAGTTATGACCCTGCGAAGTCCCTTCATCTCAATTATACTAAATGTTTTCCACACCCAATGGGAACTTCCGTCTATTACCAGAGTTTGTGTTGTTGAAAGGTTTTGGGCTCTAGTTGCTCAACATGTTGGAAATGTTCATCCCATATTTTTCTAAACACAAATATGTCATCCGAATAGAACAAAATAAGCGACAGTGAAAGGCCTAAATCTATCATTCGTCGTCCCCAAGGAAGTGGTAGAGTCATTTGTCAACCCAAAAGGCATCACTCTCCATTCAACTAGTTCATCTTTGTATTTAAAAGTAATTTTCTAGACATCTAAGTGTTATGTCTATGACTGACCTTGCCTCTATGCGTTGAATCATTAGCGATACAAAAGCTCTATTTAGAGAAATTAAATGCCTACACCGTGTTTTGTAGTAATTAGAGATGTAATTTTTGCAGGACACTCCTCAGCTTCCTAATACTTTCATTAACCAATTTGATAACATTTTGCATTGCCTAGTCTCGTAGATGCCATGATACTTGTACATGTATGGCTGTCCCAACAACACATCACACACATCCAATGGTGATACATTATAGATCTGCTCATTGTTGAATGGTTTGATGCAACTTAAGATAACAATTCATTCTTTTCTTACCCATGTATCTCACCCTTGGCCACCCAACCCCTAGAGTATGTTTGTGGATGGTGTGTTGTTTACGAGTACAACCTTTAGAACTAGTTTCAATAATAAAATGTAAGGCCTCTCCATTCACGCAAATCTATGAACTAAATAAACATTATTCGCGTTTGTGAGGTGATATTTTAGTAGTTTAAATAGTCACATAGGGGTTTCCATTGGCTATCTACACACCATCCCTTTTCTCAAAAGGGTATGTAGGAAACAAAGATCGGATTCCTCCTCCAATTCGTGTGGTTTTACGTTAGTGTCTTAGGAGCTTAGAACTCTTTAACTTGTTATACTAAGCGCTTTTACGGTTTTCATGCCACCTACCCACGTGTTTAGATGTCATTTTGGCACTCTTGTTTACTATTTTTGAGTGAGATGAGAATCCATCGGCGATCTATTTTCTCAAGAACTTGGTGCTACCTTCCCCTTTCAATTATTTGTTTTCCAAATACTTATTTTTCCCTTCTTGGTTGAATTGGTTTTCAATCTTTGTTTCATGTCTATAGGTGGTTCCTAGCATCTCAACACTTCAAATGTCCATTTGATTTTGATATCGGTTTAGCCCACTATGGTACTTGAAAACTCAATGTTTTTCTATACGTTGCATGTCGACCTTTGTGGATAATGCATGGAAGGTATTGGGGTAGTCCTAGATATATTGTTATTATTTTTTCTCGAGGCAGCTACCAGTTCATAAAAAGTTTCACTATATGCACCTTCTGAAAATATTATTCTTTTGTGTGTTGCACAAGGTCTCCCCATGTCTGGCTGTCATCTATGTCCTTATCAAATCTCTAAACATCATGGGCTTCTTTTGATGACAACTTACACTCCCAAGATGACTTCACGTGATGAGTAGTGGTAAGGAGAGAATCCAAATCTTATTATACAGGTTATTTATTAATCTCGTTAGTAATCACGTAAAACTAACAATTTACATTATATAACATATTTCAATAGTTGTCAATTTAATCAATCAACCAATACTTCATGAACCAAATAACAACGTACTTTAATAAAACCAAATGAAATGTAATTTTCTCTGCAATAATAATAATAATAAACTATTGCAGAGCTAATAATGGAATTTGACACGAGCCTAATCAAATCTATTGTTTTTATTTTCTTGGCTGTCCAAAAACTACCATGTTTGAAAAGCTGGAGAAAGCACTATTACGATATTTTTATTTTTGAAGGCATTCGTACGTAAGGTTGAGTATGATTTCCAATGCATATGCACGTGACCAATCAGACCAATGCAGTGAGTGGCATTTCAAAACCCAAAAGCGTTTCATATTTCCCACGCCTCTTAATTGGGAAACTTCAACGACTTCCTTGAGC
>MU224048.1:80800-123470 GCA_018584345.1 Thuja plicata | reverse complement strand
TCATTTTTTTATTTTACCAATTTTCCCTCACATATCCACACAATTACCACACTCACCACCCACAGTAGCCTTGTCACTATTAGGAGTAATGCAAACTAGGGAGGTGACATCAAATGGGAATTTAACCTTACTACCTGCCTCAGTTTACAAGGTAAGGTCCAAGTATTCAACCTTAACTCTCTGTGAAACATGGGATGAGCTACTGTTGTTATGTTGGGTTTCCTTTCTAGAATTTTTTTTTCCTGGCTCTTTGACTCGCTAGAATTATCCTTCTCGAAGGACTCCTCTTTAAAATTTTTACTTTCCCCTAGGGTTTAACAACAATCTATGTAGAGCGACATGGAGTGCCAGTATCCTCGGTAATTTCCATATTCAAGTCAATTTGCTGGATATTAAACTTGGCCTTTTTAGCACCCTTAGTTTTCAGTTGGGTAGATGGGTCTTTTCTATTTTTTCAAGGGGCTTCATAAGGGACTCAAATTTTGGGGGTTTATCAGGAGAATTATGAGGGGCTTTGGGTTTTTTGATGAAATTTTTTCTTACTGGTTCCCGAGACATCCATAAAGCTAGCAGGAGGTTGGGATGGGGAAGGCATGGCCTCTTGAATAGAAATGACACAAGGAAAGAAGGCAAGGTGAAAATTATAGAGCTTTAACATAAGACCTTGGTGTAAAATTGTATAATTTGTTCCCTACTTAAATTCGCAAACATATTTCATAATGTATTCCAAAGAGTGCAAGAGAAATAAGGGGAAAGTAATCAAGTCATGGTTATGAAAGTGATTAAGGAAGATCATGTGGTAATAATAGTGGATCCCAAATCTTCCCTCCAAAGTGAAATATTTCATGATCACAATACACACCTAGTTCCATAGAGGTGACAACTCCTCTCTGTCAAAACCACCATGGAGTTTCACCGGTTGTTCAATTGTATGAAAGAATTGTTAAGGTTGGTCTCATTGGCAAAACGACTTGTCTTCTTCCATTTAAAAAAATTAATAAGAAGGACCGTAGCCTATGCAATAAAATATTTGTTTATTTCGAATGAAATCTCACCCATAGTAACCCTCAGTTCGACCTACGACGAATCAAACTGGTGAGAAAGGCTTTCATTGTAACTAGTCATAGACTCCATAAATGAAGAAATTTCCCAATCCTTGCAAATATTCTACACAGTAGGATTAATATTAAAACCATCATCAATTTTATCAGGATCCACATAGACCCAATCCCCTCCTATACTTGAATCTACCATAATATCAGTTGTAGATGCACAAAAGATAGGATGAGATTGTGAATTGAAGAGCTAGGGTTTCTTCATGCGTTTAGTGAAACTAACAGATGAGGTAAACTAAATAAAATTCCTATAAGGCATGTAATAATTGCAATAACTGCATCTGTATGATGCCAACACAATAATGATAGTAGTTTTGTGCAAGAGGTCCTTTCTTTCAAACAAAATATGGCTAAAAATAATTAAGGACCAAAAATAAAGTCTAGAGAGATCTATTAGGGCTTCTTTTGAATAATTATGATGAGCTTCAAAAATCCCATATTTTTTATTACTCGTGCCTTGTAATCACCACCAAAAATCCTCATAATTAAGCATGAGATGACATGGAAGAGTAAATTACAATCTACTTGACTTCTTGTAGGGGCATCAAACATAGAGATCAGTTCGATAGAGATTAAAATTTGAATTATAAACCACCTTACCTATTATTTCGCAAGTATCCCAAAAAGGGTCCAAAAGATAATTTTAATAGATTGCATCAGTATCTATTTAAGTTTGTTCCTTCCCTATAAGGGATTTGATGGTTTTTGGTAAGGAAGAACACCTTCTCCAACAACAAAGGGCATTCTTTTCTAACCCTATCACTGCAATAGAATCTGTAGTAGATGTGTTGTAGGGTAAATTTTTCCAACCCTCATAGAAGAGGTATTATGCCTTTGAGGATTTCTTCCACTCTCCAACTCACCCTCATGGTTCCTCTAGTGGATTCAATAATTTAGATTCCCCTTCAATTTCTAGAATCCTTAAACAAATGAAATGAGAAAATTTAAGTCCCCATAAGAAGGCCATCCCTTCATCATGGTTGTTAGTAAAGCTACCCAAATTTCCAAAATAAGCAACCACAAGACTACCTATTGTGGTGTGTTATTTTGTGTACCTATTGTCTGCGACACAACACTTCAATAAGTCATTATATTAGTGAGAAACAAGAGTTAGAAAGCATATCAATCACTAAAATTGACCTATTGTTTCCTATCTAAGAAGAGTGTGAAGAATGCTATGAATTCCCTTAGATTATGCATTAATCAGTGATAAATACAACTTAGAATGGAAGATTTGAATGCTTTTAATATAAATGCTCAAGAAATGTTCATTTTAAAGCTCCAAATTGAAAGATTATAACAATGCTATGAAAGAATGAGCTAAAATGCATTTAAGATCTCTAAGAATATTTGCAGCATAAGTTTGCAATTAATAATTAAAAATTAGGGGCCCATTGAGCTTTAATTCATTCTATTTATAGAAGAATTTGGTGAATGAGAGGTTAGGAGTGAAAGGGTAAGAGAGGTGGAGATTGAATCTTTGGTGATCCATGTGAGGTGATCCAAGTGATTTAACTCCCATTGGTTAGGGATTTGACTTTCCCTTTTTGCAAATGGATTTGTAATTAGAATTTATTTAATTCCTTTTAATTAATTACTTTATCCATGTTTTTGATTTTTTTTTTATTGAATTGAACTGATTTGATTTAATTGGCTAAGGCAATTAATCTAATTTAGTGATTAAATCACTTAGGAGATTAAATTTGATTTAAATGAATTATGCCAATAAATTAAAGAATTGTTTTCACATAATTAGGGGTATGATCACACTTAGGGAAAATAGGGTCTATAGTCAGAGCAGACCAAATTAGGGTGGTTACATTTGCCCCTCTTTGAATTGATGTGCGAGAGTATTGATTCAAAGAAAGTTTTGATGTTGACTTCAAAAAGTTTGAGAATTTTGCACTTGATTGAACAAAATGTCTAATGAGATCAGTCTCGCACTTGATTGAACTAAGACTGATATAATTGACTTTGAACTTGATCGAACAAAGGTTAATAAACAAAGATCTTAAAAATAACAATGCTAAACTTGGTTGTCATCCGAGAATTGATAATACCGACTCCGAACTTGATCGAATGAAGGTCAGTACAAAGCTGCTAGGAGCTTAATAAGAATATGAGAAAATGTAGACATAAGATATCCAGCTTCTGAAAACCGAAGCCTTCCATCCAATAGTCCCGACTTAGTCAAGGAACTATCATGCCTTTAGTCTTTTGATGACAAAGTTGTTTTAATGTTGTTTTGAGCAAGAATTTTATTGATTTAAGTGTGATCATGCCCCATCGGGAATGAAATCAAAGGAAAAATAATAAATTCCTCTGTAGAATGATATATCACTTGTACTTATCAATTGAATCGATAAAGAATCAACTTAGAAGAAGTGAAAAAATGAAGGTGTGTTCAGAGAAAACACAATTTTATCAAGTTAATCATGTTTAAAATGAGAGTTTGGACTCTGATAAAATGATGTTAGACCAAGATTGTGATGAATAATGTGCAATTTCATAATATAGAACTCGGAAAACTGATTGTGTAAAGCCTGTGAATCATTTTCAGAACATATGGAGCAATTCTGCATTTTTGGTGACTGCCATAAAAATTTTATTGTGCTGTGTAAAACATCCTCTATGCATTTGGTTTCATTCCCGATTGACTAGAAAGAGAAAAAAATTGAGTTTTAGTTGTCTGGGAGGAGTTTCGGAGCTCCTAAATAGCTCAAAAAGTCAAATATATATCCCAAAATTCACTTTTTACCCATTCATTTTCACTTTCATCCTTGGTAATTTTGAGAGCTCTAGAGAGAAGATGATGGTCCCCATGGAGAAGCATCAATTCAAGCTCACCTGACGACATCAGCGCTCAGCTGACTACCCACCACCGGTAAGTACCTGAAAACCTACCTTGTCATATTTTATGTTTCCATTTTTTTGCATTTGGGTAGTAGTTATAGCCCTTTACATTCTGTATCATTTCCATTATTTGGGATCGCGTCCAATTAATCCCATGTCGCATCCTATTTTTCACCAAATTCCTATGTCGTATCCCATTTATTCTAGGTCACAACCTATTTTTAGGTTTTCATTGCTTTTGGTAAATGTAGATATGAATTTGTAGGTCTTTGCGTCCTGTGAAAAAAGGCTTGTACGCTGCATCCCACGTCGCATCCTGTTAAAACAAGATCACTTCCTAGATGCCCCATTGCATCCCAAAAATTGTGAATCACATCCCGTAAAAGGGATCGCACCCCACAAGAACAAAGTCATTTCTAGATTTAGACTTAGTTTTCTTCCAATTTTGACTGTTGTTCATCTACTGACCATCAAAAACACTTAGCTGATTACTTTTCTGCATACTTTCCTTAGTTAGAGTACTGATTTGAACTTTGTAAATGCTATCTTCTTAATAGGTTCCTTTTGAGGTTGTGTCATTCCGAGGACCGTACCTAGGTCGTGCACTTTCTTTGTCTAGATCTTTAACCGGTGACGAGGTAGAGCTAGTTGCTCAAGTAGGATTACTATCACTAAGAGATTTACTCAACATCAGGGTAAATCAAGGGTTGTTGACTTCTTTGGTCGAGAGATGGCACTCAGAGAACATCACCTTCTATCTCCTGATCAGCTAGATGAATGTCACACCTGAGGATGAGTGGCGCATTCTTCGAGTTCCTATTATGGGTTGAGAGGTGCAGTTTGAGTCAAATTCTGTTACAACTATTGCCATGGCTCAACCATTCTTCGAAGATGATTCTATAGCTCGTCGATACCTCACTTGGGACTACATGTGCAATCATTAAGATCTTCTTCCAATATACTTGGCTAGATTGATCAGAGGCATTCTGATGCCTAATAGAGGACAACACAAATTTATTGTTGGCTATGTCGACATGCTAGAGGAGATGGTCATTTCTTCACGCAGATTTGCATGGGGTAGCTGCATTCTAGCTAATATTTATAGGGAGTTGCATGAGATAGTATATCAGTATTCATGAAACATGACTCTTGGTATCCTTGTGTTATAGATCTGGGCTTGGGAACATATCCCTGTTACACGGCCGATAGTAGATAGGTAGCACTTAGATCAGTAGTTGTATGTTTATATGCATGCAGGTTGGATTCAACAATCCCATTTGGGCAAGGTAGAGTATTGTCACCATATTTTTGATAAGATGACTATAGTAGTGTGGTGACCATACCTTGACTATGAGGAGTGGGTTTCAGACCGGCGACAGATGCCTTATTTTTTTCAAAGCTCATTTTTGATTGGACGTACCATATACATAGTAGAGCAATTCTTGGTTACCCAGGTATTGAGGTAGTACAACTGTGTGCAGAGAAGGTGCTAGGATTTATTAGTATATGCATGGATCCATGACAAGGAGCCACTATGGGGTACTCAGTTAGTATATGAGACTACACAGCATGCTATCAGAGAGATGGTTGCAGTTGGTTGGGATCTTCTTCCAGATGTTGCAAATACAGGGTGTTTAGATGGATATCTTGCAAAAATGCTACAACATCTGTTTCCAAATTTTACAGCTCCTGATGAGGTAGTTCCTTGGATCAAGGACCCTTTAGATTACGATCCTTCTAATGATCATCCTGTTAGAGGTAGAGGGGGAGCTAAGAGAGAGAGAGACACGATGGAGGGAGGGATGGTGAGAGAGATGAGAGGCACCCTCCTTCGGATAGAGGACATGGTCCAGATGATGGTGATGATGACATATATGATAGGGGTGGGGGTGCAGTGGGAGGTGCAGAGGGTGCTAGTGGAAGCTAGACTAGTCTTAGATTCTGATGCAGAGTGGGCAGCTAGAAGTCCCAAAGAGATAGTTTGATGCTTCCAATATTCAAACTCAAGAGATACCCCACCAAGTCAGGTGTTCCAAAAGGGAAAAGTGACTCTACACTTATAACAAGTGTATAAATGACTTGATTCTAGGTTATCACAACCTATTCCCAACATGGCAACCTAATCACTAGGTTCAAACAAGTCTTCAACACCAACTTCCAATAGTTGTCTACTAGGCACATATGCTAGAATTACTTAAATTCCCCATAAAGTGACTCCAAGGACCATGGGTGACCTATACTCAATAATTTTGTCTATTTAGGTCCCTCGGACAAGGATTCAATGATCCTACCCAACATGTGCAACCCTTTGAACATAGTTGCTTTGAAAACCCGACTTCTTGCTTGTAGCCTTTCCTAGAAGGATTTTTTACTTTACCCAAAATAGTTCCACATAAACACCTAAATATATCATAGATCTAGATACCCTTTATGGCCTAAGGGATTATACTCAAGCACCAAAACATGAAAATGAAAGGAAGACAGAATAACACCCAATCTTGACAAGGCAATTAGGCCTAATTAGGTATGCATTTGCACTACAAGTGCTACCTCCTTGCAAAAATATCCAAACCAAAAATTGGATCATTTGAGGTCATACATAAGGGTCTTACACACCGATTTAGAGGTCTTGGTGAATCCCCAAAGGAAAGTTATGTGGACTATCCTAAATCGCTGGTTGGTGCACACATGGACATGCACACCTAGGGCATCATGGAAAACCCATCTACTTGCAAGTTACCAAAAAGAACCTGAATAATATAAAATTATATAGACAATTATTGAATTCCACCAAGGGGTATTAGTTTCCCATGGTGGAATCGAAGAGAAAACACAATTATTAAATGAAACCCTGATTTAAGGCTTACAAACTAGGCAACAAGAGTAAAAATTCAATAACTTGAAAAGGAAAGAAGATTAATACATGAGACCAAGTGAAAAAGGAATATAATTCATAGGGCCAACTTAATTTTTCATACTTTCATTCAAATTCTTCCGTACCTATCTAGACCAACTGACTGTTTACGAATTTGTAGAGAAATGGTTGATCTTTATTGATTTCTAATGCCAAATTACAAAAGTTAGCCTACCACTCACCTATAAGGGATTTTTTAGGAATTCCCAATGGATACATATCATGTTTGAACTAACTAGCCATTTGGGAATGGATTTACAATTTTTAACCAAAATTTGCTAAAAGTTGCATTGACAACTTTTGAGCAACTTTGCAATATTTTACAATTTTGCACTCTAGGTGACCAACTTGGTCGAAAACCAATTGTTATGATCCATAACGGAAAAAAACATGTAAAAAAATGAAAACATAATAAATTAACCTATTTATAAGGTTTGGGAAAGTATTTGACCAATATTTTACCAAGGGCTTATAAATGCCAATCTTGGGACTAGGTCTTACAAAGATGTGCCCAATATGAAACCTTGAGACCAACATGTCCTATAGACTAATATGGACTTGAGGGAATTGAGGAATGCCAAAGGAAAACTTAGTTTGTCTAGGGTGCTCCTACACCATACTCCCCATGAGTATTTGAACTCAAGTTCCCACTTGAGGTTAATTGATCAAGAGTGAGGCCATGTTGTTTGATTTGCTCCACTGTCATCCAGGTAGAATCAATATTAGGGAGTCCTTTCCACTTGACCAGGTATTGTATATACTTCTACTTCCTTTTTTCTTCAGCACTTTGGACTCAATAATTGCTTCCAACTCCATTATTTTTCTTTGTGGAAGATTTGTTACATAGTCTCCATCTTCCTCATCCTGTGGACCCTACACATTTGTTACATCTGAAACACATTTGTAAGGGGTGAGGTCTACAAAATTAAATATAGGAGAGATCAATAAGGTAGGAGGAAGAGAGATTTCATAAGCATTTTCACCGATCTTATTTAGAATGGTGCATGGCCCAACTTTCTTCATGTGTAGCTTTGAGTATTTTTCCTTAGGTAGTCTCTCTTTCCTTAGGTATGCCCATACCTTATCCCCAATCTGGAAATGAATCTCTCTTATTTTCTTATCTGCCTATATTTTGTATTTCATGGTGGACTGCTGCAAAGTGTCTTTTACTTCTGCCTAAACTTTGATGATTAGATTTGCTAGATCTTCACCTTGTGCACTCACTCTAAAATCTGAAGGTATCTCTACTAAGGCTAGAGGACCCTTGGGGTGTAGGCCATAGATAGTTTGGAAAGGTGTTTTTCCTGTAGACCTATTTAAAGAGTCATTAAAAGAAAATTGTACTTGGGGAAGTATCATATCCCAACTTTGATTATACTAGTTTGTGAGGCACCTTAGGAGATTTCCAAGTGACCTATTGACCATCTCTATTTTCCCATCTATTTGTGGGTGATAGGAAGAGCTATAGGTTAGATTTGTGCCAATCTTTTTGAAAAGAGTCCTCCAAAAATGTCCTTGAAATTTAACATCTCTGTCTGAAACTATTATCTGAGGTAATCCATGACTTTTAACTACTTATTTGAAAAATATATGTGCTATGTGTGAGGCATTATTTTTTCTTTTGCAAGGAACAAAATGCACCGTTTTGCTAAACCTGTCAACTATGACAAAAATGCTATCATACCCTTGTTTTGTTCTTGGTAGACCCATTACACAATCCATGGAGATGGACTCCCAAGGTCTAGTGGGTATAGGTAGAGGCTGGTACAAGCATTGGTTAGTGGATACCCCTTTATCTTGCTGACAAATGGAACATGATTCAACAAATTTTCTTTCATTCTTACCCAATTTTAACCAAAAATAAGTTCTCTTTACCAAGTCTGTTGTCTTGTCTATCCCAAAGTGACCTCCCATCCCCCGCAATGCTTTTCTCTGATTATATTTTTTCTCATGGAACACTTGGGGATGCATAACTAAGCCCCTTTAAACAAAAGGTTATTTTGGATAAAAATTTCACAAAAATTAGTGTGATACCTGCTTGTTATATTGGTGCATACCTTAAAGGCTTCTCCAAAATCTGGATCCCCTACATATAAGTGTTTGAGTGAGTCAATGTCCACACTCTGAAGTTGAACTTCTTCAATCAATCCAACTCTTCTGCTAAGTGCATCAACCACCTTTGTTGGATAGTCCCTTTTTGTGCTTTATATTGAATGTGTATGCTTGCAGTTGTTCCATCCATTTTATATGTCTAACCCCTAGTTTGTCCTGAGTTTGAAAAAACTCAATGCATGGTTTTCAGTAAAAACTATAAACTTCTTTGCAAGCAAATAATGCCTCCATTTTTTAAGTGCTTGGACCATGGCATATACTTCTAAATAATAAGTAGAGTACTTTTTCTTTGCATCATTTAATTTTTTAGAAAAGAATGCCACAACCTTACCTTCTTGGCTTAGAACAACACCTATTGCCAAATTGCTTGCATATGTCTCCACAACAAACACTTTGTTGAAATCTAGTAGGGTTAGTATTGGATATTGGGATACCCTATTCTTGAGGTATTGGAAAGCATCACTAGCCTCTTTAGTCCATAAAAACTTAATCTTTTTACCACATTTAATAGTGTCCTACATAGGTGTGCACATGACTGAAATTTTTAATAAATTTTCTATAAAAAGTGGCAAGACCATGATAGCTTCTAACATCACCTTGGTTCTTTGGCGGAGGCCAGTTGACAATTTATTCAACCTTTTTAGGGTCCATTTTTAGGGTGCTTTGTGAGATGGGAAACCCTAGGAACATAAGTTCCTTCTTCATAAACATACACTTCTCCAAGTTAATCACTAACTTGTGTTGATGAAGTCTCCTCAAAACCTGTTCCACGTGTTCAAGATGTTCTTCTCTTCTATGACTTTAAATTAGTATGTCATCAAGATAGATTACAACAAACTTTCCAATAAAATCAATGAAAATCTCATTCACGAGCCTCATGAATGTTCTTGAGGTATTTCTTAACCCAAAAGGCATGACAAGCCATTCAAAATGGCCTTCAATTGTTTTAAATGCAGTCTTCCATTCATCCCCTGGCTTTATTCTGATCTAGTGATATCCTGATTTCAAGTCGATCTTAGTGAAGTAACAAGCATTGCCTAACTGATCCAGTAATTCTTCCATTCTTGGAATGGGAGATCTATATCTTATGGTGATATTTTTTTATTTCCCTACTGTCTTTACATAATCTCCACTTTCCATCTTTCTTTGGTGCTAGGACTGATGGGACAACACATGGGCTTAGGCAGTCCTTTTTCAAGCAACTCGTTGTTTTTTCTTGCAATCTCTGCATTTTGAGTAGGGGTCATTTTATAAGGTGACTTATTTGGTAAGGAGGAGCTAGGTATCAGATCTATTTTATGGCTAGTGTCTCTTAAGGGAGGGAGGCTTGTGGGCAGGTCACTAGTAGTGACATCACTATATTTATTTAACAATTCCTTAACTTCATTTGGTATGGGATCCTTATCATCAAATATTATGCTATCCTTGGGATTATAAATTAGAGCAAATTCTTTAGTCTCAGGTTCCTTCAACACTTGCAACATTTCCTTTTCACCTATGGTGATAATAGTAGGGTCTTTCTCTATTTTAGCATTAGGCAGGGGCTTCATGGTAAAAGTTTCCCCATTCTTGGTGATAGAGTAGGTGTTCTTCCTACAATGATGTGTGGCATCCACATCATATTTCCAAGGTCTAACTAGTAGGATGTGGGAAGCATCCATTTCCACTACATCACAAAGTACTTTATCTATGAAATATGCTATAGAAAAATCTACCCATTCTTGTTCATTTACTAAAGTTTATTGACCTTTGGTTAGCCAAGAGACATGGTAGGGTAAGAGGTCTGGTTTCTTAGGTAGATTTAGTTTTGAACCATTTCAAAAGACACTAAATTTTTCAGTTGAACTAGAATCTATTAGTAGATTACATACCTTTCCATGACATTTGATTTTTTTCAAGAGGTTCTTCCTTTGAGGTGGTTCTTGGTTTTGTGGCACTTGTAGGAACACTCGCCTCATCATCAGACATGCTCTCTCCTATGCTTCTAGATCCCTTGGATTTGTTTTTTCCTCTTTCTTATGCTCTTGAATGAGTTGTGTTCTTCTCTCCCGTTGATTTTTGTTATTTCTTTTCTTAGGGCATCTCCCTGCATGGTGTCCAAGTTGGTTACAATAGTAACATTTCAGAGGTCCATTGCCTCTTCCTATATTTTTTCTCCCTCTATTGAAGGGTCTCCTTCCTTTGAAGTTTCCTCTGAAATTGGATTCACCATTTTCTTTATCTCCTTGGCCTTGGTCAGGGGTCTTGCTGCTGCTGTCACTATATTGTCCTCTATTCCAAGAGGTACCTCTACCTCTAAAATTCTTTCCACGATCATTTCTATTTCCTTTGCCAAAGTCTTGTTTTCTTTTCCATTTCTCCTCTACCTTGATTGCCATTTGATAACATTTGTTTACTGATGTAGGGAAGTGTAGGTTAAGTTCTTCTTGAATGGACACTTTGAGACCATTCATGTCCCTTGCTAAAGTTCTTCCTCATTCTCTATTGCATTAGTCTTCATGCATAGTTTTAGGAACTCTTGAGTGTATTAGCCTACATCCATGTCTTTCTACTTTAGGTTTTGCTTCCTTCTATGGAGTTTCACCCCATAATCTTCAGGTACATATGTGATAACATTAATTTTCCATTCGTATGCAAAGAACACTTTTGGTAAGCATACACCAAAAGAAAGAACAAAGAGAAAAAAAAATGTAGATACAAGAGATCATCGAAAATGGATAAGTACAAAGAAAACCGATGACATAATTTTGTGTGTACACCCAAAATGCAAAGTAGAAAGGATAAAGAGGAAAACAATGTGCAAGATATAGTGCAACCTGAGAAATAGTTTAAGAGGAAACTAAGAGAACAGTTCAAGCAAGGAAACCAAAAGACAGTCAACTAATTTTAGAACATAACTGACTGTTAGAAACCGAAAGTCAGTTGCAACCCACAAAAAGTGGACCTGGCTTCCACATCAGATAAAAAATTCATGTTCTATTTATAGAGTCTTGATTTATTTTTAAAACCATTTCTTTAGTGAAAATAAACATGAATTTAAGTGCTTTAATCAATCTAATTGATTTAAAACACATAGACTAGGAGATCAAGGTAAAGATGTAAACCTGTGATCTTAGAGTTAACATTGTTTTACGTGAAACTTGATTAGGTCAATCTATCTTATAAATAGACTATGTAATCATTCATTATTATGGATTAGAGGGATGTAAAAGGATATGAGAGGATGAATGAAGCATATGAGCACACCTATGGATCAAATTGAAATTTTCATGAACCAGAATAGAAAAAGGTGAATTTGGTTAGCAAGAACCAAGAACAGAGTCTACCGAGCATCAGAGGTATTATTAAATCACATTAGGTGATATAATTATTCTTGTAATCTTAAATGGATCTATAATCAACAATAGAAGTTTGCATACACCAGGTCAAATTGTAATTTTATATCATTCTAACAAGTGAAGCAAAGTGTAAAAATCCTTTCAAGGAAGGTGGATTTAACAGTCCAACTATAAATATCTTAATCGAGTGCACACTCAACAATGTTGTTAAAGCTCCGATACCAATTTTTGGAATTAATGGAAAGTGTGTACTAAGAGGGGAGGGGTGAATTGGTACCCCTAAAACAAGAAGCCAAATAGCAAAGGACTTAACTCCATCACCCTTGAAGAAAATAAAAGTTATAACCTACAAGACGAAACCAGCCACACAAAAAAGAGGGTCATCAAAGAGAAGAAGGTTTGTTCAAACAAGGGAAGACATTGAGGACACCAAGAAAGATGAAGGTGTAGAAGCAGAAAAGATCAAGGTTCTAGAAAGTATTGATGAGGTATGAAAATCTATTGCAAGTTTAGGATCTATTATAGATTCTAAGATCAGAAGATGGTTAAAACTTGAACCAGAAGATCAAAACAAAGTTGAAGATGTCGTCATTGCAAAGATGTCCAAATTCAAGTATGTACCAATTCAATTTGAATGTAGTAATGTACCAAGGGAACTCTTGGAAAAATTATATGCTAGATAGAAATTTTCCTTAAAGAATGAGAAGGAGATAAGAGAAAGAGTACTTGTTTCTCTTATGCCTCCTGAATCCAAGAGGGAAGAAATTGATGAAATGATGGAGAACCATACAAAGGAGTTCTCATCCAAGTTGAGAGCCTATAAATTTCTTGAAGGGAGGCTTATAGAGATTGAACAAGAAAGTCACAAGAAATGGAGTAAAATACTCAATAGACCTATTGATGAAGCTAGCCCTGAGAAATACCTACATTAGCAAGATGATAATAAAGAAACTCAAGAACACATCATAATCAAAGATGTAGAAGATGACACATCAGTTTAGTTAGATAAAGAAGAAATGAACAAACTGACAACAAGAATGTGGAAGTTACAGATAAAACTTGGCCTGATGCCACTAAGGACAACATTGTGGATAACACCATCATTGACATAACTGATGATCCAACAAAAGAAGTAAAGAAAGATGAAGATTTCAATGTTACCAAGGACATAACCAATTAGAAGGATACAACATTTGATACTGCACAGGTGAACATACCAGGAAACATGCCAATATTGATACAAGCCATCAATATTTTGCAAGAAACAGACAAGTCACCTCAAAATGATTCAAGAATTCCCAAGGATGTAGGGGATGAAGGAAAGAAAGACAACACCGATGATCAGAAGGACATCATAGACACTCACATTATAACCAAAACTAACAAGGTTACAAGAGGAGATAAAAATCAAATAGATGGAGACACAAGGATGAACAGACAATGATAGATGAAGTACATACAGAAACTGATGAAGGAGATAAACCCAAAGATGGAACTCATGAGGATATAAAAAAAGTTGCTACCAAAAATGTAAAGGTTGATGTGGAGACATCTACAGAAAATTGACAAGCTGACACCGAAACAAAGCAGCAAAAAGAGGCAACACCACAAGTAACTTCATCTAGTACCATAGACAAAGCCAAGAAGATGGCTATGGTACTGCACTCAAGTGAAACTCTAAAGAAGAAGAATAAATCCAAAAAGAGTAAGTTGGAAGTCACATTAGATGAAATCATAGAAATCCCCAAATGTGACCCAACTACAATTGACTATGAAGCACTAAAGGACTACGGTGAAATATGCCAGAGGAAGGAATTACAAGAGAAGCTAAGGAAGCAACACTGAGACTCCATGGTATTGGAAACAACAAGGGACATCTTGCACCAGATTGATGTTGATCAGAATAAACCCATACTTGATCAACCAACCACTTTGATAGAAGAAATTACAACATAGAATATTGATGTAGAGAAGGCAATAGAAGAGAGAGAAGAACATGAGTACCACGAGAAAATTGTTGAGAAAATCAGCCAAGAAGTGGCAGTTAACAAGGTAAAGCTTTCATAATTCATAAGTGAATTAGATCCAATTATTGCTGAAGTTATTTCCTTGATTCAACAACTAAGCACACTAGAGAAATTCACTAAGGAACATAGTGAAAACATAGCAAAGTTAGATTCCGATCTAGCTAATAGTGCTAAAAGCTTAACCGATGGAGACAATGCAATTAAGTTGCATTATGAGAAAATTATTGAAATAGAAAGGTTAAGGCAAGAACTGTGGGAAGAAAAAACTCAATTCAGGGAAGAGGTCACCGAGCTCCAAGCTCAACTTCTACCGAATGTCACACCGCTTCAAAAACACATCAGTTTGGCAAGGAAACTGATAGAAACCATTGAAATGTTTGTAGCAGACAACATCTATGATATGCACTCAAGGATTACACTCGATCACATGGCTCTAGAGAACCTAAAAGAACAATGGGAGAAGATGATGGAAGACATGAAGTCTTCACACTCTCATATTTTTGATAAGATATGAGGTATACACCTTTGCCCTTAATATCAAAAAAGGGGGAAATATATGATATGTATAGATAGGCAACAAGACAGTATATAGAAAAAGGGAAACTAATGATATATCGACATATACATAGGGGAGTCATAAAATCACTAAGGATTATATATGTTGTACATACTTAACATTTTGTTAGTATTTTGCACATATCAGTTTTTGATACTAATGTCAAAGGGGGAGATTGATGACATTAATTTGCCATTAGTATGCAAAGAACACTTTTCGTAAGCATACACCGAAAGATAGGACAAAGAGAAAACTAAAAATGCAGATACAAGAGATCACTGAAAATGGCTAAGTACAAAGAAAACTGATGACACAATTTTTTGTGTACACCGAAAATGCAAAGTGGAAAGGTTAAAGAGGAACCCGCCAAAGGAACCCAATGTGCAAGATATAGTGCAACCCAAGAAAAAGTTTAAGAGGAAACTGAGAGAATAGTTCAAGCAAGGAACCCGAAAGATAGTCAACTGATTTCAGAGCATAACCGACTGTCAGAAACCAAAAATTAGTTGCACCCCGCAAAAAGTGGATTTGACTTCCACGTCAGATAAAATAGTAGATAAAATAGTCATGTTCTATTTATAGAGTCTGGATTTGTTTTTAAAACCATTTCTTTAGTGACAAGAAACATGAATGTAAGCTCTTTAATTAGTCTAACTAATTTAAAGCACATAGACTAGGAGATAAAGGTAAAGATGTAAACCTATGATCTTAGAGTTAACATTATTTTACGTGAAACTTGATTAGGTCAATTTGTCTTATAAATAAACTATGTAATCATTCATTATTATCGATGAGAGGGATGTGAAAGGATATGAGAGGATGAATGAAGCATACGAGCACACATATGGATCATATTGAAAGTTTCATGAACTAGAATAACAAAGGTGAATTTGGTTAGCAAGAACCAAGAATAGAGACTACTGAGCATTAGAGGTATTATTTAATCACATTAGGTGATATAATTATTCATGTAATCTTGAATGGATCTATAATCAGCAATAGGATATTTCATACACTACATCAAATTATAATTTTCTATCATTCCAACAAGTGAAACAAAGTGTAAAAATCCATTCAAGGAAGGTGGATTTAACATTCCAACTATAAATCTCTTAACCAAGTGCACACTCAACAGTGTTGCTAAAGCTCTTAACCAAGTAGACTTTAACAGGTCTCCATAGATACTCTTAACTGGGTAGATCATCATAAGTGATCAAATTGTAATCCTTAACTGACCCCTTCCAATCTACAGATAGTGAATAATTTGTGAATGCCATCCTCACTGTAGTTTTTAATTCCTAATAGGAGTTTTCTACGATATCATATCTTGTGTTATGTGTCAATTACTTTCATGAATGTTTCTCTGAATGTTAACATATTTGATTAAGTTTATTAATTGATATATCTTGCATCAAGATAGTATAGAACAAATGGTTGGATAAACATTTGATAACTTAACTGATTTGCCCCTCCCCTCTCAGTACAAACTTCCCAATAATTCCAAAAATATGTCTCCTTTATTAGTGCTATCATCTTGTTCCATGAAGTGATCATGTTTCTACCATTCTTCACCCTCTCTATTTGGATGAAAACCCACCAAGTTAGGGATGCTCCCTTCAACTTGGATTTTTCCATCTTTACTCTCTACTTCTTAGAGATGTCTTCACATTCAAAGAAGCTTGTTAAGGCCTCAATCCAATCTAAGGCCAAATCTGCATTCATTTTTCCACTAAAAGTTGGTAAGTCCAACTTCTCATCCATGGTTCTTCTCCCCATAGATTTTAGGGCATCTATGAGGGGTATTTGGTCTACACAGATGTTCTCATTCTGATCAATAGTGTCATCTTCCTCTTCACTCCCTTCTTCCCCATCAAACATGTCTTCTTTTCTCCTCTCTACCTTGTTCTCGAGTTCTTGAAGCCTCCTAGTCAGGGCTGCATATGCTGCCCTCTGTTATCTCACCATCCTTGCAAGTTCTATGTTTGTAACCCTTGCAGGGATTTCTTCATCCTTAGGAGTAGACATAGTTTTGATACCACTTGATGCAGAGTGGGTAGCCAGAAGTCCCAAAGAGATAGTTTGCTTCTTCAAATATTCAAACTCAAGAGATACCCCATTAAGTTAGGTGTTCCAAAAGGGAAAACTGCCTCTACACTTATCACAAGTGCATAAATGAGTTGATTCTAGGTTATCACAACCTATTCCCAACATGGCAACCTAATCACTAGGTTCAAACAAGTCTTCAACACCAACTTCAATAGTTGGCTACTAGGCACATATGCTAGAATTACTCAAATTCCCCATAAAGTGACTCCAAGGACTAGGGGTGACCTATGCTCTAGGATTTGTTCTATTTAGGTCCCTAAGACAAGGACTCAATGATCCTACTCAACATATGCAACCCTTTGAACATAGTTGCTTTGAAAACCCAACTTCTTGCTTGTAGCCTTTCCTAGAAGGATTTTTGACTTTACCCAAAATAGTTCCACATAACCACCCAAACTGATTAGAGATCTAGATACCCTTTATGGCCTAAAGGATTAGAATTAAGTACCAAACCATGAAAATGAAAGGAAGACATGATGACACCCAATCTTGACAAGGCAATTACGCCTAATTAGGTATGCATTTGCACTAAAAGTGCTACTTCCTTGCAAAAATATCCAAACCAACATTTGGATCATGCGAGGGAATACATAAGGGTCTTACACACCAATTTAGAGGTCTTGGTGAATCTCCAAAGGAAAGTTATGTGGACTGTCCTAAATCGCTGGTTGGTGCACACATGGACATGTACACCTAGGGCATCATGGAAAACCCATCTCCCTACAAGTTACCAAACCAAACCTACATAATCTCAAATTAGATAGATAGTTCTTGAATTCCACCTAGGGGCATTAGTTTCCCATTGTGGAATTGAAGAAAAACACAATTATTAAATGAAACCCTGATTTAGGGTCTACAAACCAGGCAACAAGAGTAAAAATTCAATAACTTGCAAAGGACAGAAGATTAAGACATGAGACCAAGTGAAAAAGGAATATAATTCATAGGGACAACTTAATGTGTCAAAATTTCATTCAAATTCTTCCATACTTATCCGTACCAACTGACTGTTTATGAATTTGTAGAGAAATGGTTGATCTTTATTAATTTTTAATGCCAAATTATAAAAGTTAGCCTACCACCCAACTATAAGGGATTTTTTAGGAATTCCAAATGGTTACATCTCATGTTTGAACTAAATAGCCATTTGGGAATAGAATTATAAATTTTAACCAAAAGTTGCTAAAAGTCGCATTGACAACTTTTGAGCGAATTTGCAATATTTTGCAATTTTGCACTCTAGGCGATCAACTCTGTCCAAAACCAAATGTTATGATCCCTAATGGAACAAAACATGTAAAATCATGAAAAAATTATAAATTAACCTATTTCTAAGGTTTCAGACACTAGTTGACCAATAGTTGACCAAGGGCTTATAAATGCCAATCTTGGGATTAGGTCTTACAAAGATGTGCCCAATATGAAACCTTTAGACCAACATGTCCTATAGAATAATATCCAGACTTGAAGGAGTCTAGGAATGCCAAAGGAAAAATTAATTTTTCTAGGGTGCTCCTGGACCAGATTTGTTTCTCCCCAGAGAGATTCAAGTCCACTTCTTACTAGAGAGCAACAAAGACATTGACAACGACAACAGGACACATAACAGGATAGGCCACAGGATAGGCAACAAGGCAGGATACAAGCAGAGGTTCAGGTAGGGATTGTGATGCCTTATCATAGTGTGAACATGAGCATGAGAATATAAGAGCTATCATCACAACATTGGACAAAGAGAAACTTATTACTTTTGTTTATATCATGATGCAGTTCTAGAGGGTCAAAGAGCACCTTCATATTCATGGATTGCTCAATATTCTGAGGGGGCAATGCCTCCACCAGCTCTATTTTTACAACCACCTCCTCCTCCTCGTCTAGACCAGGGAGAGGGTGGTAGTTAGACCTGATTTGGTAGTTTGTTATATTTGAGACATTATATATTGTGAGCCTTCTAAGATCATTATTTGTATTTGACTAGTATACATGTATATCTGATTCACACAGATATTTTGATACTCTTTTGTAGACAGTTTTTACATTTTTGATTTGTTCCATATCTTATATATGTGAGATAGTTTTTCCTGATCTTGATATGTTCATGGGTTATTTTTCTTTGATAAATGTTTAGATTAATGAACATTTGATTATGATCTTGGTCTCTTGATGAGTTAGATTAGATTATGTGATGACATCATTTATGCTCTTTGATTTATTACTGATAGATGAATGTGTTTCAAATGATGCTAAGTGAATATGCAAATGTATCTTTTGGAATTTTCTTTATGTAAATAAATGTATGGCTGCACTTAGGATGTAGAAATAAATGCAATTCTTGAATTCTTTGTTTTTGTCTTTTCTCTTTCTCATTTATGAATGCAAAATGTATGTCATGGATATGCAATGACATTAATATCAGTAATATTGATTATGTAATTAACTTGAATTTTGGATGATACAAGAAATCATTTTAAGCTCAAGTCCTTATGCTTTTATTATTTTTAAATGAATCAGGCAATCTTTAAATGCATCTACATGCAGACTCTTAGGACTGTCACTAATTTGTATACATTGTAGCATTTTTATCATCATTGGGCATTTTTGTAATGGAAATCGCCTAATAGTACAACTGTCACTAATACCCACTGGTATCATGAAAGTATGAATGCTATGTGTATTGGATGCAATGTCAAAAATAAACTTTAAGAATCAAGGCATAGAAGCCAAGATGACAAGTTATTTATCTCCTTTTACTATTAAGAATCATTTTATGTTGAAGTGTAATGTAAGATATGTGACCCAAAATGACCTTGAAAATTCATATCCTTGGGTACATCATGTTTCATACACCTTAGTGAGAATCTTATTTAGAAAATAGACAAGAAAATTATTTCAACCTCACCGTAGTTTGTACATAATGAGGATCAAGATATATGCGGCTATCCACTCATGGTGGCAGCCCTTACCATAAACATCCAAGTTAAGTGAAATTTATAGATCATTGAAACAATTACCATACACAGAAAACCAAGAAAATGTCAGGCCCCATGTCCTTGCAACTCTTTGTCTTTGAATAGACATCATGGAGTAACTCGGAAGACATAACAATCACCAATTGATAATCAATCAAAGAAAATTTATAACCACTTAAATGCCCCTAGTGAAAAACATCATGGGAACATAAGAGAGTCATAATCAAACCAAGATCAGACTATGTGTTTATGTAGTATTGAGAAATACTATAGATTCATTTTTCAAGCGCAATAGAGATTCATCAAATAGAATTTGGAATTAAGCAATATGTTTTCATGTCTGAGTTTATGAGATTAACTTTGTCAGCAATTGCAATCCAATCTATTGTTTAGGAACACTGGTTGATTAAAGTGTTGAGAAACACTAGTACGTTGTTGTTGAAAAATACTAGATCATTTAAAGTGTTTGATTAAAGTGTTGAGAAACACTAGTATGATGTCTGTTATAGGTAGGTGGTGTTGAAGAAACACCTTTGTTTGTGATAATGAAGTTTTGATGCAAGTATTGAGAAATAATATTTTTAGGAGGCAAACCATCCTAGACAAGAACCTAGGATGACCTAGCATATGAAAACTAATATGTTAGCAAAGATGCCCCCAGTGTAGAATGACTATTCCTAAGATGCAAATGCAGATAAATCCCAAGAAATGATAGGACATTTATAAGGAATCAAAGTTAACTAGTAGCACAGGTGCAATTATGAAGGATTAGTATCATCGATGCATTGATAGGTAAAGCATAGAGTTCGAGTAAGGTGTGTTTGCTAGGTTTTCACCAATCGACAAGGATTTTTATTTTTTCTACCAAGACGCCTGTTTGCTAGGTTTTCGCCAAGGCACTTTTCTCTTTTTCAATTTTTTTGTTTTTATTTTATTTTATTTTTATTTTTTTGTAGTATCAAGGTTCCTTTTTGCTAGGTTTTCACCAAGGATACCCTTTTTCAGGACTTTTTCCATTGTTTTGGGATTTCTTTAGGATCAATTTTCTAATTTTTTTTTTTGGTATTTTTTGAGAACTTTCACTGCACGGGCTTTGCTAGCCAGATATCAAGCATAGAACTACTTCAAATGTAGACTATTGATAGGATCATGAAGAAAATTTCCCTCAAGTGTAGTGAATGGATATGCTCCATTCCCAAAAGTTGCAATAATCAAATAAGGCCCCAGCCAGTTGGGTTCAAACTTTCCTTTTTGTTCTTTATTTGGCTAGTTCTTAGGATTCTCTTTGAGAACAAGATCCCCCACTTGAAATTGTTGTCATTTGACCTTTTTATTGTACCCTTTTGACATGCATTTTTGGTACACTTTTAGATGATCAAACACTTGTTGTATGTGCTCATCAAATAATTCTAGTGCGTTCACTCTATCGATATGGTATTGTTCATCAGTAACAAGACCTTGGAGAGATACCCACAAAGATGGAATTTCTACCTCAATAGGAAACATTGCTTCTACGGCATAGAATAAAGAAAATGGAATGGCTCTAGTTGGTGTTCTAATACTTTTTCTGTAGGCCCAAAGTGCCAGATTTAGTTGCAAATGCCAGTCTCTGCTAGACTTACTCACAGTTCTGTGTAGGATTTTAAGAATGTTCTTGTTAGAAGCCTTAGTTTGTCCATTACCTTGAGGATAATAAATTGAAGAAAAATTATGAGTAATGTGAAAATGTGTGCAAAGGTCTTCAATGTCCTAGTTTTTAAATTGACCCCCATTATCTATTACAATAGAAGAGGGTATCCCATGCCTAGAAATAATGTAGTTCAAGATAAACATAGCCACCTGTTTGCCAGTGGCTTTTATCAGCGACATGGCTTCGACCCACTTAGTGAAATACTCAGTGGCCATAATGATGTATTTGTGTCCACTTGAAGAAATAGGATATATTTGTCCAACCAGATCAAAGGCCCATTGCTGAAATGGCCAATGTGTTATAAATGGTATGAGTTATCTAGCAGGATCATGGATGAGATTTCCATGTGTTTGGCATTTGTGACATTTTTTTGAAAATAGAACATCATGTTTTTCCATCGTGGGCCAGTAATAGCCAACTCTTATTAGTTTTTTAGCTAATGAAAAGTCATTTGAGTGCAATCCACATACACCTTCGTGAACTTCTTTTAATGTGTGATCTGACTCTTCTTGTTCTAAACACCTAAGAAGTGTACCATCGAGACCTCCTCTATATATGTTATTAGTAATGAGGATATAACATGATGTTTTCCTAATTAAGGCTCATTTTTCATTCCTTGATAGGCCATTGTGTAGAATTTGGTCAGTAAGATAGGTAATAAGTTTGGCGTACTAGGATTGGTCTTGGGCGTTTAAAGCACAAATTACTTGGTACTCAAGGGTATCAAAAGATGGATAGGATAATTTTTCCACTAAGAAGTCATAGCAGAATTGATGTTCTTTTAGTTATAACATGGATTCTAGTGTAACCATAGCATTTGCAAAAAAAATTTCTATCCTTGGTATTTTCTAGAATGTGACGAAGAAAAAGTACTTTTTCAAGTCTTCAACCAATTGGATAGTCTCCATTTACTTGATTAATAATAATATGAGAGTTACCATACAAATGTAACTCTATGATCTTCCATTCTATAGCCAATTTAAGACCATTCACTAATGCTTCATATTCAAAAATGTTATTGGTACATGGAAACATTAATTTGTATGCTCTGGGTATCTTGTAGCCTTGAGGAGTAATGAATAGAACTCCTGCTCCAGAGCCTTGTTGTGTGAAAGAGCCATCAAAGTACATCTTCCATAAATGTTTAGTTAAATGAATAATAGTTTCATTAGGAAATTCAATTATCAAAGGTGCATCATCTTGCAAGGGTGAATCAGCTAATTGATCTATGAGGACTTGTCCTTTAATAGTCATTCTATCTACATAATCAATGTCAAATTCTCTTAGAATCAAGACCCACTTTTCTATCCTTCCTATTAATGTTGTCTTGGTTAAGAGGAATTTTAGAGGATCTATCTTTGTAATAAGTTTTATTGTATGTGACAACATATAATGTGTCAATTTTTGTAATGCAAAGACAACTGCTAAGAAATATTTTTCAATTATACTGTAATTAACTTCATAAGACACTAGTGTCCTGCTGATATAGTATATTACTCTTTCCTTTTTAGTTTTATCTTCTTGAGCCAGCAATACTCCCAGTAATGTAGCCGTAGCTGAGATATATAGGAGTAATGGCTTTCCATGAATGGGTGCCATAAGAATAGGAGGAGTAGCTAAGTAATCCTTTAATTCTTTGAAGTTATTTTCACAATGTTTATCCCATTTGAAGGTAACACCCTTATGTAGTAGTTTAGTAAAAGGTTGTGCTTTGTCTAAAAGTTGTGACAAAAATCTCTTGATCAATTGGAGTCTTCCTTGTAGTGTCCTCATTTGAATAATGTTGCATGGAGGTGACATTTCCAGTATAGCTTTAACTTTTGCAGGGTCCACCTCAATTCCTTTTGCTGATACAATAAATCCTAGTAACTTCCTTGATTGAACTCCAAAGGAACATCTGTTTGGATTAAACCTGAGTTGAAATTGCTCCATGCGATCTAATATCTTTTGCAAGTCTTCAATATGATTAGTTCTTGTTTTTTACTTAGCTAAGGTATCATCCACGTAGTCCCCATGCTTTTGTGTATCATATCATGGAATATGGTTGTCATAGCTCTTTGGTATGTAGCACCAACATTCTTTAATCCAAACGGCATATCATTCCAACAAAATTTTCCCCATGCGCATATGAATGTTTTCTTCTCTTGGTCTTTAGGAGAAATCCTAATCTAGTTGTAGCCCAAGAAACCATCCATGAGTGAGTACATCTTATAGCTTGTTGTAAGATCTAGGATAATATCAATGTTTGGCAGTGGAAAATTACCTTTAGGACATGCTTTGTTTAATTTTCTAAAGTCTATATAGATCCTGATAGATTTATCTATTTTAGATACTGGTAGTACATTAGAAATGCACCCTACATAAGCAATGACTCTTATAAATCCAGCTTTTAGTAAATTTCCTAGCTCTACGTTCACTAGTAATGCAATATGAGGATGCATCTTTCTTAATCCTAGGAGCTATAGATAAATCATGGGTTTAATCCTAGGAGCTATAGATAAATTATGCATTATTAATTAAGGATCCAGTTTAGGCATATCTGTATAATACCATGCAAATTTGATCTTTTTCTCTTTCAGAAACTCAGTGAATTGTATCTTGTCCTCTTCTCATAAGGATTGTGCTAGGTGAACAAATTGTGGAACTTCAGTTGTTCCCAAGTTAAATGGTTGTGTTGGTTCTATCAAAACTAAAGATCTTTCTTGAAAGTGCTCAAGGAGGATATCAAGAATCTCATCTTTTGGCACCTCCAAGAGGTTTTCACCATCATATACGTCTTTTATTTTTAGTTTTTTAGAATCTGACACTGCCACAATGTGGTTTTCACCATCAATTCTTTTCTTTTTTTTATTTTTCAATTTGTGACTAAGAAACTTGATATCCTCCTCTGACATGTTCACGGTCCTTGCATTGGTGAAAGAAGGATAAGGTTCATAATAATTTAGGTAACATGCCAAAGTGTAGTCATTAGGGAAGTTCATGATAGGAGTAGGATCTGAATTAGTCCAATCAATTAGGCTAGGGTTTATCAAGGATAATGAATCAAATTTTGGCAAGGACAATATCGCGTCAGAGTCAAAACTATTAATTGACAAGACATGTTCTATTAAGTCAACTTATACAGTGTTTAGATCATCAAGAGTTAAATCGCCATTAATAGGGTTGTTTTTTGTAATATACAGACCTAACTCTAGCAACTCATTAGTTGAGCTTTCTTCTTCTTCTCTCAGCAAAATGGAACTCATTTCTTTTAGTCTTAGGATGTCCTATAGACCTAGTAAAACACAAGTTTCTTCATCAAAAATCCTAGGTAGTGGCATCTCATTTGATTTTGGAACAATAGGAGTATTAGGGGAAGTGTTAGAACTCTCTCCTCTTTCCAATGGAGATAAAAATTTATGAATCACATCTACTTCAATGTCCATAGTAGCATTAGACAAGTGATCCCATTCATAATCATGTGAGTCTGTTATTTCATCATCTGATCTGTTTAAAAACTCAACAATAGTCACCTAATGTACCCTATTAGCGCTTGTAGATCAAAGTGAGGTAAATCTAGAACATGTGAAATTGTGACTAATTGCCCCCAATTAGGATGTAAATCTTGTTGTGGGGGTATTTGTTCAGGAGTTTTTTCTATCAATGGGACTTCTGGAGAGTCTTCTGTTGTTTCCTCTACTTGTTGAATAGTAGCTTGTGTCAATAAAGGAAGATGAGTTTCTTGTTGTGTTACAAAAGTAGGTACATATCTTTCTCCTTGATATTCAGGATACTCTATACTAATATGAAATAAGCTCTCATAGGTCCATTGTTCAATCTGTGTTTCTTCTTCTTCATCATCACTTCCTTCATCAAAGATTGGACCATCTCTTAAAGTAGGGTTTTCAGATTTGTTATTGAAACCTAGTCCTGTTTTGTCTTTGGTATTTCTAAATTCCATGTGTATAGGTTCAACAAGTCCTTTTCCTTTATCTCCTTAAGCTCCCTTCCCTTTATATCCTATTTTTTTGAGAAGTTCATATCCTTTACCATGCTTTTATGGGGATATCTCCACATATTTTACCTCATTTTATTTTGATTCTCCTTTGTAAAGCCACGTCAAGACTACTTTTTCTTCTGTTTCATACTCTTGAGAAGTAGATGCTCTAACCATACCAGTTGCTTTGTGAATGTCTGGTTCTTTAGATGTAGTAGGTGTAAAAGATGAGGAAGGTTTCCCATAAGATCTTGGAGACATAGGGAGTTCTGTTAATGATGGTGTCATGTCTAGCTTGTATTCTCCCATACTAGTCTCTTCAAGTTTTAGTGTCTTTCCAAAGCTTCTCATAACCATGTCTTTAGTAGTTTTAGGTACAGTTTCTTTTGGAACTTCCTTATTATGAGGAACCATACTATCTACTTTAACATTGTTGCAAGTATAACTGGCATCTGTAGGAATTTTTACTTCCACCCCATTATGTGGGAATTTGATACATTTGTGGTAAGTAGATGGCAGTTCTTGTATTTCATTAATCCAAGGTCTTCATAATAGTATTTTAAGAAAAGGGTAGATCTAGAACTTGACAGATCACATTTCTTTCAATTGGTCCTTTTCTAACTGGTAGAACAATGAGGCCTTTAGATGATCTTTCTTCTTTATCATAAGCTTTGATAGTTATCTTACTCCATGAATCAATGGTTTGTTCTAAAAGACTCAACTTATTTATTAGATTGAGAGTACAAATGTTCAACCCTGTGCCTCCATCTATCAATACATGTCTGACATGGGATTTATGAATCAGTAATTTTATGTGTAAGGGTTGGTTATGTGGATGTGTCAATGATTTGTCATCTTCTTCTGAAAAAGAGAGATAGTGTGGTGCTGAGATATGATTAACCATTTCTTGGAACTTGTCTACATCAATGTGTTTTAGAAGATTTGTAGACTATAGAAATTGTTCAAGAACTTCCCTATGCACTGAGGAAATTTTAAGTAACTCAAATATAGAAATTTGAGTAGAGGTTCTTTGCAATTGATCCACCAAGTTATAGCTTGCTGAAGGAATGGTAATTGCTTGTCTAGTTGTTGATGGTTTGGGAATACTAACAATAGGTACTTTTAAAGATGTCACTTGTTTCGATGAGGAGCTAGCTCCTTTGATTGTGACTTGTGCTTGAATTTGAGTCACTGCATTGGATTGTATAGACGTGTCTTTAGCACATTTAATAGTGATCACATTGATTGATTCATATTTAATGTCCAACATATTGGTAACATTACCATTATTGGATTAGGCGTAATTCACTTTACTTCATTTTCCTTTAGAAGCTTCCCCTTTCTCATAATTAGGAAACGGTTTGTTAAATATCGTATGGTCTTTGTTAGTGGTGTGTCCTTCCACTTTGATCTTGCCTCCTTCAATAAGGTCTTGTATAACATGCTTAAGCTTAAGATAATTATTAGTCTTATGTCCCTTGTTATTGTGAAAGACACAATAAGAATTATCATCCCACCATTTTGGTTTGACTTCTAGTTCCCATGGTTTTGAATCTGGAATTGTAAGAACTTTGTTATCCAAGAGTGTCTTCAAAACTGTCTCAAGAGGTTCTCCTAAAGGAGTCAGTGTTCATTGAGATCTAGAAGTCCATGGTCTACTCTTGTTGTTCTCATTGTTTGATTTAGGTATTGTGGTTGTTACCTTGTCTTCTTTGTTTTCTTGTAAGCTGTTTGTTAGATTGAACACTGCTAGTTTTAGATTAGCATTGGATGCATCTACCACTCCATTGCTAACAACATTCTTGTTTTGTTTCCTCCATTTACGCTTTTTTTTGTAGTTGGTAAATTTACTATCACTTTGAAGTGTGATTTATCCTTTCTTAACCATGAATTATTTAATACAAATGGTATTTTTAATCATCCTATCAAAGCTAGGTTAATCTTGCATTTGTAAAGCATAGTTTAATTCAGGTATCAAGTTGTTAATAAATATTTCCATCTTTTCTAATTTAGGAATAGCTCTTGAATACCTAGCAAAGATCTTACTCCACCTTTGTAAATAGTGTGTAAAGGATTCACCGGCTCTTTGTTTTGTGTTACATAAGTCCATCATGGTTACGTCATGTTATATATTGTAGGATTAATGTTGGACAAAATATTGTATTAAATCGTCAAAATATTTCACCTTAGGTGTGAGTTTGGGGAACCACTCCATAGAATTTCCACCTAGACTTCTCAGAAATAGCCTCATTAGATACATAGGTTCATGCATGTATCTATTCTTAGAGCACAAAACTCTCTCATATGGTCATGTGGATCAGTCTCTCCCTTATAGTTGTCATACTTAGGCCTTGCCATGTTGGGAGGAAATGGAATCATGTTAATACTCTTGTCAAAAGGGAATGGACAAATGTGGTCCAAAGAGTATTTTTTTGTTGGTTTGACCTTATCTTGTTTGAGTGTTGCATGTTTGGCTTGCATCAAGGTCATTTTTTTGGTGAGAATAGAGATAGGGGTTGGTATCTCTTTTTCCTTTAGTCTTTCAACATCATAATCTTTAGGTAGTTTAACTCCAACAGATGCTAGATGTAGAAAGTATTTTTCCTTATCTTCACCAATGATCTTTTCCAATGTTCTTTGGAATTTTTGAATTTGTCTAAGTCTAATATAATCTTCCTTGGGTACATCTCCACTAGTGTTTCTCAACACTTTAATCAAACACTTTCAACGACCTAGTGTTTCTCAACACTTTAATCAACTAGTGTTCCTAAACACTACATTGGATTGAAATTGCTGACAAAGTTAATCTCATATATTCAAATATGAAAAACATATTCCTTAATTCTGAATTCTGATTGATGAATCTCTATTGCACTTAAAAAATGAATTTATAGTATTTATCAATACTACTTAAAAACATAGTTTGATCTTGGTTTGATTATGACTCTTTTATGTTCCCATGATGTTTCACACTAGGGGCATCTAAGTGGTTATGAATTTTCTTTGATTGATTATCAATTGGTCATTGCTATGTCTTTCAAGTTACTCCATGACGTCTATTCAAAGACAAAGAGTCACAAGGCCATGGGGCATAAGGTTTTCTTGGTTTTTTGCATATGGTGATTGTTTCAATGATCCTATAAATTTCACCTAACTTGGATGTTTATGGTAAGGGCTGCCAACATGAGTGAATAGCAACATATATCTCGATCCTAGTTATGTGTAAACTACAGTTAGGTTGAAACAATTTCCTTGTCTCTTTTTCTAAATTAGATTCTCACTAAGGTATATGAAACCTGATGTACCCAAGGATATGAATTTTCAAGGTCATTATGGGTCACATATATTACATTACACTAGAACAGAAATTGATTATAAGAGTAAAAGGAGATGACTACCTTGTCATCCTTGATTCTTAAGTTGATTTCCGACATTACATCCAATACACATAGTATTCATACTTTCATGATACTAGTGGATATTAGTGACAACTATACTATCAAGTGATGTCCTTTACAAAGACACCCAATGATGATTAAATTCTACAAGGTATACAAATCAACGATAGTCCTAAGAGTCTGCATGTAGTTTCATTTAAATATTGCATGATTAATTTTGAGAAGAAAAGCATAAAATGCTTGAGCTTAAAATGATTTCTTGATTCATCCTAAATCCAAGTTAATTACAAATCTATATTACTAATATTAATGTCATTGCATTTCCATGACATACATTTTGCATTCATAAATGAGAAAGAGAAAAAAAAAAGCATTCAAGCATTGCATTTATTTATAAATCATAAGTGCATCCATACATTTATTTGCATAAAGAAAATTTCAAAAACATACATTTGCATATTCACTTAGCATCATTTGAAACACATTTATATATAGGTAATAAATCAAAGAGCATAAATGATGTCATCATTAAATATAATCTAATTCATCATGAGATAAAGATCATAATCACATGTGCACCAATCTAAAAATTTATCTAAGCAAGAGAACCCATGAACATATCAAGATCAAGAACAACTATCTCAGATATATCAAATATGGAACATATAAAAAATATAGAACTTTCTACAAAAGAGTATTAGAGTACTAGTGTGAATCGGATATACATGTATCAAAGTCATAGTACAATGAATGATCTCAGAAGGATCATGATATACAATATATCTCATAAAATGAAAAAATGCAGAATCAGGTCTGACTCCCACCCTCTCCCTAATCTGGAGGAGAAGGTGGTACAAAAGAAGCTGGTGGAGGTATTTCCCCCTCAGACTGTTGGGCTATGCATGAATATGAACGTGCTCTCTGACCCTCTAGAATCATAGCATGATATAAACCAAAGTAATAAGCTGCTCTCTGTCAATGGTGAGTCGCAATCCAAGCTTGAGTATCTCGCTCTGCTATGAGCATGTCACCCTATCTATCTCTCTCTACTTTCAAATGCTTGAGCTGTACATCCCTATTTGCAAGTAAGGCCTCCAAAGTCATGATCCTAGCTCTTAACTACTCACGCTCACTCTCACACTATGATAAAGCATCGCCATCTCTACCAGAGCTTCTACCTATATCCTATCCTGAAGGTCTATCCTGTGGCCTATCCTGAAGAGTGTCATGTTGTTGATATCTCTTCTGATCTCTAGTCAGCGGTGGACCTGGATCTCTCTAGAGAGAAAAGAATCTGAGATGAGTCCATCTGCCAATGGCACCCTCTCCACCTCCTACTGCACCACCACCCCTATCATCTTTGCCATCTTCCTAATCATCTAGACCCTGTCCTCTATCTAGAGGAGGGCGCCTCCCATATCACATCCCACCATCTCTCCCACCATCCATCCCCCCATCTCTCCTCTCCCTTTGTGCTCCCCCTCTACCTCTAATAGGTCAATCATCAATAGGATCATAGTCTAAAGGGTCCTTGATTTGAGGAAATTCCTCATCAAGAGCTGTAAAATATGGGAATGGATGTTGTAACATCTGAGCCAGATATCCATTTTAACACCCTCCATCTTTAACATCTGCAAGGAGGTCCCAACCAACTACAACCATATCTCTAATAGCATGCTGTGTAGTCTCATATACTAAGAAAGTACCCCATAGTGGCTCCTCATCACAGATCCAAGCATATACTTGTGTCACCAAGAAATGCTCTACTATGTATATGATCCGGCTGATCAAAAAATTTCTCTAAAAAAAACAAGGAATCTATCGCATGTCTGAGACCCACTCCTTGCAATCAAGGTATGATCTCCACACAACTACTATAATATCATCAAAAAGCTAGTGCCAATACACTACCTTGCCCAAATGGGTGTGCTGAATCCAAGCTAAGTACATATACACATATGACTGCTAATCTAAGCGCTGCCTATCAACTATAAGCTATATAATAGGGATGTGCTCCTAGGCGTAGATTTGTAATACAAGGATACCAACAGTCATACTGCGTGAATATTGATATACTATCTCATGTAACTCTCTATAAATATGGGCCAATATGAAGCTACCCCATTCAAATCTTTGAGAAGATACTACCATATATCTACTCCAACATGTCAACCCAGCCAACCATAAATCCATGATTTCCTCTATTAGGCATCAGAACGCCTCCAATAATTCTAGCCAAATACACAGAAGATGATCATAATGATCACATATTTAATCCCAAGTGAGGTATCGTTGAGCTATAGAATCATCTCCAAAAAACCACCGAGCCGTGGCAATAGATGTAACAAAATTTGACTCAAACTGCACCTCTTGACCCATAATTAGAACTCAAAGGATGTGTCACACATCCTTGGTTCTGATGTTCATCTCATCAGTTGGGAGATGGAAGGTGTTGTTCTCTAACTATCATCTCTTAGCCAGAGCAGTCAACAACCCTCGATTTATCCTAATGTTGGGTAAATCTATCAGTGACAGTTATCCTACTCGAGCGAATAACTCTACCTTGTCACCTATCAAAGATCTAGACAAAGAAAGGACACGACCAGGATATGGTCCTCAGAATGATACAAACTCAAAAGGAACCTATTTAAAAAGATAGTAATTACAAGCTCAGATCAACACTCTAACTAAGGCAACTAAGAAAAAAAGTAATAAGCTAAGTGTTTCTGATTATCAAACAGATGAAAAATAATCAAAATTGGAAGGAAACCAAGTCTAAAACCAAAATGACTCTATTTCTATGGGGTGCAAACCCTTTTACGAGATGCAATCCAAGATTTCTGGGATATGATGGGGTATCCAGGAAGTGATCTTGTTTTAATAGGATGCAACACGGGATGCAGCGTGCAAGCCTCTTTTCACAAGTGACAATAACCTTAAAAATCCTATTTTCAACTACTAAATGCTATGAAAATGAAAAAATAGGAAACAACCCAAGAAAAATGGGATACAATAAAAGAATTTGGTGGAAAATGGGATGCGACAGGGGATTAACCAGACGTGATCCCAAATACTGGAAACAATGCACTTGAAAAATGAATCTACATATTTTTCAATACTACTTAAACACATAGTCTGATATTGGTATGATTATGACTCTTTTATGTTCCCATGATGTTTCATACTAGGGACATCTAAGCGGTTATGAATTTCCTTTGATTGATTATCAATTGGTGATTGTTATGTCTTCCGAGTTACTGCATGATGTCTATTTAAAGACAAAGAGTCGCAAGGATAGGGGGCATAACATTTTCTTGGTTTTTTGCGTATGGTGATTGTTTTAATGATCCTATAAATTTCACCTAACTTGAATGTTTATGGTAAGGGATGCCAACATGAGTGGATATCCCTCAATCCTAGTTATGTGTAAACTACGGTGAGGTTGACACAATTTTCTTGTCTATTTTTCTAAATCAGATTCTCACTAAGGTGTACGAAACATGATGTACCTAAGGATATGAATTTTCAAGGTCATTACGGGTCACATTTCTTACATTAAACTTGAACAAAAACTGTTCTTAATAGTAAAAGGAGATAACTAACTTGTCATCTTGGCTTCTATGCCTTGATTCTTAAAGTTTATTTCTGATGTTGCATCCAATACACATAGCATTCATACTTTCATGATACCAATGGGTATTAGTGACAGTTGTACTATTAGGTGATTTTCGTTACAAAAATGCCCAATGATGATAAAAATGCTACAATGTATACAAATTAGTGACAGTCCTAAGAGTCTACATGTAGATGCATTTAAATATTTCCTGATTCATTTAAAAATAATAAAAGCATAAGGACTTGAGCTTAAAATGATTTCTTGTATCATGCAAAATTCAAGCTAATTACATAATCAATATTACTGATATTAATGTCGTTGCATATCCATATACATTTTGCATTCATAAATGAGAAATAGAAAAGACAAAAACAAAACATTCAAGCATTGCATTTATTTCTACATCCTAAGTGCATCCATACATTTATTTGCATAAAGAAAATCCCAAAAAACACCTTGGTATATTCACTTAGCATCATTTGAAACACATTTATGTATCGGTAATAAATCAAAGAGCATAACTGATATCATTACATAACCTAGTCTAACTCATCAAGAGACCAAGATCATAATAAAATGTGCATCAATCTAAACACCTATCAAAGTAACAGAACCCATAAACATATCAAGATCAACAACAACTATCTCAGATATATCAGATATGGAATAGATAAAAAATGTGGAAACTATCTACAAAAGAGTATCAGAATATCAGTGTGAATAAGATATACATGTATACTAGTCAAATACAAAGAATGATCTTAGAAGGATCGCAATATACAATATGTCTCAAATATAAAAAAAAACAGAATCAGGTCTGAATTCCACCCTCTCCCTGATATGGAGGAGGAGGAGGAGGTGGTACAAATGGAACTGGTGGAAGCATTGCCCCCTCAAACTATTGAGAAATCCATGAATATGAAGGTTCTCTCTGACCCTTTGGAGCTACAACATGATATAAACCAAAGTAATAAGCTTCTCTCTATCCCTGGTGTATAGAAACCCGAGCCTGAGTATCTCGCTCTGCTCTGAGCATATCACCCTGTCTATCTCTCTCTCCTCTAAGGTGCTCAAGTTGTGCATCCCAATCTGTAAGCAAGGCCTCCAATGTCATGAACATATCTCTAAGATTCTCATGCTTATACTTACTCTATGATAAGGCATCACTATCCATACTTGAGCCTCTTCCTGTATCCTGTCCTATAGGCCTATCCTGTCGCCTATCCCGCTGAGTGTCTTGTTGTCACTGTCATTGTATCTACTGCTCTCTAGTTAGCAGTGGACTTGGATCTCTCTAGGGATAAATGAATCTGAGAAAAGTCCATCTATAACTGGAAGCCTCTCCAGCTCTCACTACACCCCCACCCCTATCATCGCCATCATATGGACCCTGTCGTCTGTTTGTAGAAGGGAGCCTCCCATCTTGCCTCCCACCATCTCTACCACCATCCCTCCCTCCATCTCTCCTCTCCCTCTATGCTCCCCTCTGCCTCTAACGAGATGATCATCAACAGGATCATAGTCTAATGGATCCTCTATGCGAGGAAATGCCTCCTTAGGAGATGTAAAATGTGGAAATAGATGTTGGAGCATCTGTGCAAGATATCTGTTTGAACACCCTACATCTGCAACATCTACAAGGAGGTCCCAATAAACTACAACCATATCTCTGATAGCACCCTATGCAGTCTCATATCCCAATTGAGTACCCCATAATGGCTCCTTGTCACAAATCCAGGCATATACTGACAAATCCTGGCACCTGCCCTGCACACAGTTGTACTTTCTCAATACTCACGTAACCAAGAAATGCTCTACTATGTACTTGGTGCATCTGATCAAGTACCTTCTCTAAAAACAATAAGGCATCTGTCACCTATCTGAAACCCACTCCTCACAGTCAAGGTATGGTCACCACACAACTACATTCATATCATCGAACAGACAGTGCAAATACTCTACCTTGCCCAAATGGGGCTGCTGAGTCCATCTTGAGTACATATAAACATATGACTGCTGATCTAAGTGCTACCTATAAACTATTGGTCATGTAACAAGGATATGCTCCTAGGCCCAGATCTATAATAGAAGGATACCAATAGTCATACTCTATGAATACTGATCTACTATCTCATGTAACTCTCTATAAATATGGGCCAATATGCATCTACCCCATGAAAATCTCTGAGAAGATACTACCATCTACTGCAACATTTCAACCCAGCCAGCCATAAATATGTGTTGTCCTCTATTAGGCATCAGAATGCCTCTAATCCATCCAACCAAATACATAGGATGAAAATTGTAATGATTGCACATGTAATCCCAAGTGAGGTATTAATGAGCTATAGAATTATCTATGAATAACCGCCGATTTGTGGCAATAGCTATAACAGAAGTCAACTCAAATTGTACCTCTCAACCCATAACAAGAAATCCAAGGATGCACCACACATCCTCAGGTGTGACGGTCATCTCACTGGTTGGGAGATGGAAGGTGTTGTGCTTTGAGTGCCATCTCTTAGCCAGAGTAGTCAACAACCCCCGATTTACCTTGATGTTGGGTAAATCTCTTAGTGACAGTACAATCCTACTCGAGTGACTATCTCTACCTCATCACCAGTCAAAGATCTAGACAAAGCAAGGACACAACCAGGGTACGGTCCTCAAAATGATACAACCTCAAAAGGAACCAATTTAAAAATATAGCAATTACAAGTTCAAATCAACACTCTAACTAAGGAAACTAAGCAGAAAAGTAATCCGCTAAGTGTTTCTGACTAACAGATAGATGAAAAATAGTCAAAATTGGAAGAAAACCAAGTCTAAAAATAAAAACAACTTTGTTCCTACGGGGTGTAATCCTTTTTACATGATGCGATCCAAGATTTCTGGGATAGGATGGGGCATCTGGGAAGCGATCCTGTTTTAACAAGACGTGACATGGGATGTGGCATGCAAGCCTATTTTCACAAGACACGATAACCTTTAAATTCCTATCTTCACAAACCAAATGCGATGAAATTGTAAAAATGGGGTACGATCTAGAATAAACAAGATACAACACAGGAATTTGGTGAAAAATAGGACGCGACACAGGATTAACTGGACGTGCTCCTAATTTCTAGAAATGATTTAGAATTAAAATGGCTATAAGTACTACAAATATGCATAAAATTGGAATGTGAAAATTTGAACAGGTAGGTTTTCAAGTACTTATCGGTGGTGGGTAGTTAGCTAGACGCTAATGTCATTGGACGAGCTTGTGTCAATGCTTCTCTATGGGGACTTCCATCTTCTCTACAAAGCTCTCAAAATTACCACGAAAAAAGTGAAAATGACTGGGTAAAAAGTGAATTTTGAGATATATATTTGACTTTTTGAGCTATTTAGGAGCTCCAGAACTCCTCCCAAACTACTGAAATTCAATTTTTTTCTCTTATTGATCAATCAAGAATGAATTTGAATGTGCACATGATGTTTTACATAGCATAGTAAAATTTTTACAACACTTCCCAAAAATGTAGAATTGCTCCATATGTTCTAAAAAATGATTCGCAGGATTTACGCAATCAATTTTTTGGGTTCTATATCATTAAATTGCACATTATTCATCAAAATCTTGGTCTGACATCATTTTATCAGACTCAAAACTCACATTTTAACATGATTAACTTGGTAAAATTATGTTTTCTCTTAACACACCTTCGTTTCTCCATTTCTTCTAAGTTGATTCTTTCTCGATTCAATCAATCAGTTCAAGTGATATTTCATTCTACAAAGGGATTTACTCTTTTTCCTTTGATTTTTTTCTTGAGGGGGCATGATCACACTTAAATCAATTAAATTCTTTCTCAAAATGACATTAAAATGACTTCATCATCAAAAGAATAAAGGCATGACAGTTCCTTGACTAAGTCCGAACTGTTGGATTGAAGGCTTCGGTTCTCACAAGATGGATTTCTTATGTATAATTTTTCTCAGATTCTTGTTAAGCTCCTAGAAGCTCTATACTAACCTTCATTTGATCAAGTTTGGAGTTGGTATTATCAATTCTCGGATGACAAACAAGTTCAGAATTGGTATCTTTAAGATATTTTCTTATTGACCTTTGTTCGATCAAGTTTAAAGTCAATTCTATCAGTCTTAGTTCAATCAAGTGTGAGACCGATCTCATCAGACATTTCATTCAATCAAGTGCAAAATTCTCAAACTTTTTGAAGTCAACATCAAAACTTTCTTTGAATCAATGCGCTGATCGCACATCAATTCAAATAGGGGCAAATGTAACCACCCTAATTTTTTCTGCTCTGACCAGAGACCCTATTTTCCCTAAATGTGATCATACCCCTAATTATGTCAAGACAATTATTCAATTTATTGGCATAATTCATTTAAATCAAATTTAATCTCCTAAGTGATTTAATCACTAAATTACATTAATTACCAAGTAGCCAATTAAATCAAATCAATTCAATTCAATCAAAAACAAATAAAAAACATGGATAAAGTAATTAATTAAAAGGAATTAAAAAAATCCCAATTACAACTCCATTTGCAAAAGGGAAAGTCAAATCCCTAACATGGGAGTTAAATCACCTGGATCACCTCACATGGATCACCAAAGATTCAATCTCCACCTCTCTTCCACTTTCAATCCTAAGCTCTCATTCACCAAACTCTTCTATAAATAGAAAGAATTTTAAGCTCAATGGGCCCCTAATTCTTAATTGTTAATTGCAAACTTATGCTCCAAATATTATTAGAAATCTTAAATCCATTTTAGCTCATTCTTTCATTACATTGTTATAATCTTTCAATTTGGAGCTTTAAAATGAACATTTCTTGAGTGTTTAGATTAAAAGCATTCAAATCTTCCATTCTAAGTTGTATATGTTAGTTATTAATGCATAATCTGAGGGAAATTATAGCATTCTTCACACTCTTCTTAGATAGGAAGCAATTGGTCAATTTTAGTGATTGATATGCTTCCTAACTCTTGCTTTTCACTAATATAATAACTTATTGAAGTGTTGTGTTTCAGAAAATAGGTACACAAAATAACACACCACATTTATCAATACTTTAATCAAACACTTTCAATGACTTAGTGTTTCTCAACACTTTAAGCATGAACTTTAAACGATCTAGTTTTTCTCAACAATTTAATCAAACACTTTCAATGACCTAGTGTTTCTCAACACTTTAATAAAAAATGTACTCGTGTTTCTCAACACTTTAATCAAATAGTGTTCCTAAATAGTACATTGGATTGCAATTGCTGACAAAGTTAATCTCATATACTCAGACATGAAAAACATATTGCTTAATTCTAAATTCTAATTGATGAATCTCTATTGCGCTTGAAAAATGAATCTACAATATTTTTCAATACTACTTAAACACATAGTCTAATCTTGGTTTGATTATGATTCTTTTATGTTCCCATGATGTTTCACACTAGGGGAATCTAAGCGATTATGAATTTTCTTTGATTGATTATCAATTGGTGATTGCTATGTCTTCCGAGTTACTCCATGACATCTATTCAAAGACAGAGTCGCAAGGACAGGGGGCATGACGTTTTCTTGGTTTTCTGTGAATGGTGATTGTTTCAATGATCCTATAAATTTCACCTAACTTGGATGTTTATGGTAAGGGCTTCCAACCTTAGTGTATAGCTTCATATATCTTGATCCTAGTTATGTGTAAAATATGTTGAGGTTGAAACAATTTCCTTTTCTTTTTTTCTAAATAGGGTTCTCACTAAGGTGTATGAAACATGATGTACCCAAGGAGATGAATTTTAAAGGTCATTATGGGTCACATATCTTACATTACCTTGGAACATAAATTGATTCATAATAGTAAAACGAGATGACTACCTTGTCTTCCTGGCTTCTATGCCTTGATGCTTAAGTTTATTTCTAACATTGCATCCAACACACATAGTATTCATACTTTTATGATACCAGTGGGTATTAGTGACAGTTGTACTATCAGGTGATGTCTGTTAGAAAAATTCCCCATGATGATAAAATTCTACAATGTATACAAATTAGTGACAGTCTTAAGAGTCTGCATGTAGTTGCATTTAAAGATTGCATGATTCATTTTGAAAATAAAAGCATAAAACACTTGAGCTTAAAATGATTTCTTGATTCATCCTAAATCCAAGTTAATTAAAAATCTATATTACTAATATTAATGTCATTGCATTTCCATGACATACATTCTGCATTCATAAATGAGAAAGAGAAGAGACAAAAAAAAAAGAATTCAAGCATTGCATTTATTTCTACATCCTAAGTGCATCCATACCTTTATTTGCATAAAGAAAATCTCAAAAACATACATTTGCATATTCACTTAGCATCATTTGAAACACATTTATATATCAGTAATAAATCAAAGAGCATAAATGATGTTATCATTAAATATAATCTAACTCATCACAAGACCAATATCATAATCACATGTGCATTAATCTAAAAATTTATCAAAGCAAGAGAACCCATGAACATATCAAGATCAGGAACAACTATCTCAGATATATCAGATATGGAATAGATCAAAAATATGGAACTGTCTACAAAAGAGTATCAGAGTATTAATGTGAATCAGATATACATGTATCAAAGTCATAGTACAATGAATGATCTTAGAAGGACCATGATATACAATATGTCTCAAAATATGAAAAAATTCAGAATTAGGTCTGACTCCCACCCTCTCCTTGATTTGGAGGAGGAGGAGGAGGAGGTGGTACAAAAGGAGCTAGTGGAGGCACTTCCCCCTCAGACTATTGGGCTATGCATGAATATGAAGGTGTTCTCTGACCCTCTAGAACCACAGCATGATATAAACCAAAGTAATAAGCTGCTCTCTATCCCTGGTGAGTTGCAATTCAAGCCTGAGTATCTCACTCTGCTCTAAGCATCTCACCCTACCTATCTCTCTCAGCTCTCAGACACTCGAGCTATACATCCCTATCTGAAAGTAAGACCTCCAAAGTTATGACCCTATCTTTGAGCTTCTCACACTCATGCTCACATGTGATAAAGCATCACCATCTTTGCTGGAGCCTCTGCCTGTATCCTATACTGAAGGTCTATCTTGTGGCCTATCCTGCTGAGTGTCTTGTTGTCACTTTCGTTGTCTCTGTTGGTCTCTAGTGAGAAATGGACCTAGATATCTTTAGGGAGAAAAATATATGAGATGAGTCCATATTCCACTAGCCCCCTCTCCAAATCCCACTGCACACCCACCCCTATCATCTCCTCCATCATCCTGATCATCTGGACCCTGTCCTCTATTTGGAGGAGGGTACCTCCCATCTTGCCTCCCACCATCTCTCCCACCATCCCTCCCCCATCTATCCTATCCCTCTATAATCCCCCTCTACCTCTAATAGGTTGATCATTAGTAGGATCATAGTCTACAGGGTCCTCAATCTGAGGAACTACCTCATTAGGAGCTATAAAACACGGGAATAGATGTAGTAACATCTGAGAAAGATATCCATCTAAACACCTTGCATTTGCAACATCTGCAAGAAGGTCCAAACCAACTGCTACCATATCTCTGGTAGCACACTGCACAGTCTCATATACCAAGCGAGTACCCCACAGTGGCTCCTTATCACAAATCTGTGCATATATTGATAAAACCTAGCACCTTCCCTGCACGTGGCCATACTGCCTCAATACTCGTGTCACCAAGAAACTCTCTACTATGTATATGGTCTGACCGATCAAAAACCTAGTCTGAAAAAAATAAGGCATTTGTCACCTATCTGAGACCCACTCCTTGCAGTCAAGGTATGGTCGCCACACAACTACTGTCATATCATAAAAAAATTTGGTGCCAATACTCTACCTTGCCCAAATGGGGTTGTTGTATCCAAACTGAGTAGATATACACATACGACTACTAATCTAAGCACTGCCTATCAACTATCGGTCATGTAATAGGGATATGCTCCTTGGCCCAAATTTGTAATACATGATACCAATAGTCATACTGCATGAATACTGATATACTATCTTGTGTAACTCTCTATAAATATGGGCCAATATGTAGCTACCCCATGCAAATCTCTGAGAAGATACTACCATCTACTCCAACATGTCAACCCAGCCAACCATAAATCTATGCTATCCACTATCAGGCATTAGAATGCCTCCAATAAATCCAAAAAAATACACAGGAAGATGATCGTAATGATCACACATGTAATACCAAGTGAGGTATTGACAAGCTATAGAATCATCTTTGAAGAACCATCAAGCCGTGGCAAAAGTTGTAGTAGAAGTCAACTCAAACTACACCTCTTGACCCATAATAGGAACATCTCACCAGTTGGGAGATAAAAGGTGTTGTGCTCTGAGTACCATCTCTCAGCCAGAGCAGTCAAAAACCCCCAATTTACCGTGATGTTGGGTAAATATCTCAGTGACAGTAATCCTACTTGAGTGACTATCTCTACCTTGTCACCAGTCAAAGATCTAGACAAAAAAAAGACATGACTAGGTTACGGTCCTCAGAATGATACAACCTCAAAAGGGAACTATTTAAGAAGATAGCAATTACAAGTTCAGATCAACACTCTAACTAAGGCAACTAAGCAGAAAAGTAATCAACTAAGTGTTTCTGATCATCAGACAGATGATAAACAATCAAAATTGGAAGAAAACCAAGTCTAAAACTAAAAATAACTCTATTTCTAGGGGGTGCAATCCCTTTTACGGGATGCGATCCAATATTTCTGGGATGTGATGGGGCATCCAGGAAGAGATCTTGTTTTAACAGGATGCAACGCTAGATGCGGCGTGCGAGCCTATTTTCACAGGACATAATAACCTTGAAAATCCTATTTTCAACTACCAAATGTGATGAAAATGAAAAAATAGGAAATGACCCAATAAAAATGGGATACGACACAAAAATTTGGTGGAAAATAGGATGTAGTGCAGGATTAACAAGACATGATCGCAAATACTGGAAATGATGCATAATTAAAATGCCTATAACTACTACAAAAATGCATAAAACTGGAATCTTAAAATTTGAACAGGTATGATTTCAAGTACTTATTGGTGGTGGGTAGTTAGCTGGGCGGTGATGTAGTCCGGCGAGCTTGAAGTGATGCTTCTCCATGGGGACCACCATCTTCTTTGTAGAGCTCTAAGAATTGCAAAGGATGAAAGTAAAAATGAATGGGTAAAAAGGGAATTTTGGGATATATATTTGACTTTTTTAGCTATTTAGGACCTCTGAAACTCCTCCCAGACAACTCAAATGCAATTTTTTTCTCTTTCTGATCAATCAGGAATGAAATCAAATGCATAGACAATGTTGTACACAACATAATAATTTTTTTATGAGAGTCACCAAAAATGCAGAATTGCTCCATATGTTTCGAAAATGATTCGCATGCTTTACACAATCAGTTTTTCAGGTTCTATATTATCAAATTACACATTATTCATCACAATATTGATCTAACATCATTTTATCAAACTCAAAACTCACATTTTAAACATGATTAACTTGGTAAAATTGTGTTTTCTCTTAACACACCTTCATTTCTTCACTTCTTCTAAGTTGATTCTTTCTCGATTCAATTGATCACTTCAAGTGACATATCATTCTACAGACGGATTTATTCACTTTCCTTTGATTTCATTTCTGAGGGGGCATGATTGTAACACCCCAAAATTGGCACCTAATAATCAATCAATTTTGGTGCATTTTCTTATCTTCAAAGTCCTATTGTATTAGGCAAATTATTCTCCTAATTGACTTTAATAGACTGAGTTTCAAATGCAGAAAACCCAAATTTGCATAAATCTGACATTACATTTAAATTCTTAATTTCTCAAATGATTATTAGCTAAAATCCCTATGATTAATTGATTTAATCCTAAAGTCCTAAGTGCTTTTAATTAAATCAATTCCACCCCCTTTGGCTAATATACATAAAAGGAATTGAAAGGTT
>MU224048.1:35666-71779 GCA_018584345.1 Thuja plicata | reverse complement strand
TTGGTGCATTTTCTTATCTTCAAAGTCCTATTGTATTAGGCAAATTCTTCTCCTAATTGACTTTAATTGACTGAGTTTCAAATGCAGAAAACCCAAATTTGCATAAATATGACATTACATTTAAATTTCTAATTTCTCAAATGATTATTAGCTAAAATCCCTATGATTAATTGATTTAATCCTAAATTCCTAAGTGCTTTTAATTAAATCGATTCCACCCCCTTTGGCTAATATACATAAAAGGAATTGAAAGGTTATTTGATTATTGAATGAATTATCCTCAAAAGGGAATTCCATAATTCCATGTGAAAGGACACTTATGTGTCAATAATTCATTCTTTTATTTAAATAATCTTTCCTTATTTGTCTCAATTTGAGAATGAAGAGACAACTATTTCTTTTCAAGAAACTCTTCATCCTCTTTCCATGGTTTTCTATAAATTGGACCTCTTTTCTTCATTATAAGGACTTTTGTTTTGAGGATTTTCATGTTTTTAGCTTAATTTGTTGCATAATTAGTATAATTTCATTTGGAATTGAACATTGTTTAGCTTTCATTTATGATCTATTTATAGGGGCTAACAATTCAATCTTATGCTTTAAAGCTTTCTAGATTCATTTGCTAATCCAATTCTAGCTTAAAAAGCATCTCTTTCATAGATTACAAGCATTTTCCTTTCTAGAATAGAAGCATTGAAATTTCTTAGATTAATTGCACTTTCACTTCCATAGCTAGTTGCAAATTCATGCTTAGACTAAATGCACTTCATTTTCGTAGCTTGATCATGTCTTAATTCATAGATTGAAAGAGCATTTTCTCATAACTAGATGCATATTTCTCATAGATAATGGCTTTCTTCATTTACTCCCACTATTAAATCCTCCATGTTAGCAATGGTCAGGTTGTTGGCTCTCATTCTAAGGGTAAACTGCAACAATCACATCTAATTAGGAGGTAACAGGTCACTTCAATCACATTTGTAGAACAAACAATTCATGTTTGTCTTTGTGAATTCATCAATTGTGTAAGGACTATGTTGCATTTGTGTTGAATTAAGAGGTCCAAATTCAACATACAACATTGCTATTAATGATAAAAATGGTAAATTTTTGCAGAAATACAGGATCATGTTATGAATACTCATAGGTGCGTCATACTCTGCTAGTCGGTTGTGCCGTCTGGTGTGCTCAAATTGATGCATATGTACGGGAATCCTCTCAATCTCAGCTAGAACTCTCACCATCTCTAGATTCAAAGGTGAATAATGATTTGAAAATGACCCCTCCGAGCCTTATATAGCCTTTGACCTAATTGTTCAAAGTGCTCTGTTTTCCATTAAAATTGCACCCTTGGCTAATTGGACAATTCTAGATCCATTTTCGTGATTGAAATCAAAATCTGACACTCCTAAGTAGCTCAAAATTGCATTTTAAAATCATGAGACCAACATGATTGGACGCTTGTGTAGTCACTCTTCTGATGTTGGCTCATTGTCAGGTTTTCTCTGGTCATCATTTTCTCAATTTCTGCAATCTTTTCATCAAAAGTCAACTCTAGTCAATTCTGGTCAACTGTGGTCAAACTTAACCAATAAGACCTCTCGATCGCTCTAAAATGATTATGCTCTCTCTTGATCTATCTTTTTTTGTGATTTCTCGCTCTCATCTTTATGATGTGTTTTCTTTCAATTTCTCTCCCGAGGGGGCAGGATTATTGCATCATTAAACCTTTTCGCATTATTCTCAAATCAGTCTGAATCTAAAGTCCTCACCGCTAGGGGCATCTCATCACTTGGGGCATATTCAGTTTTTCGTACCTAACGATCAAAATTGGATATCCCATGATCTTGAATCTCACATCTCGTCATCTATCTTGCTAGGTATCTGAACAATCTAACTCAGATCCTCAAGAATCATGATTCATTCTAGGAGATAATCCTAAATTGATTATCTTTTGAGATATGTATTGGGGCGATCTAACCCTGATTCCTGAAGGTTGAGCCTCGATCTGGGGACAGTCTTGTGAAAGATATCAATATAACTAGTGTTTGGGTGATCTAACCTAAACATTGGGGGATTAAGCTTTGTTCTGGAGAAGATTCTTGAACTCTCACTGGGTATTGGGGAAATCTAACCCTAATTCCTGAAAGTTATGCTTCATTCTGAAGATAACTCTCAAAAACTCTTCAAACTGTTATCTAGGCAATCTAACCTGGATCTCGGAGGGCTTACCTTCGTATTGGGGCAATCTAACTCCAGTTCTGGAGATAGTCCTAGATCTCCATCAGCTCTCAGTGGACATTAGGGCAATCTAACCCTGATTCTGATCTTCACTTCAGACTATTCTTTGAATCAATGCGCTGCTCGCACATCAATTCAAAGAGGGGAAAAATGTAACACCCCAAAATTGGCACCTAATAATCAACCAATTTTGGTGCATGTTCTTATCCTCTAAGTCCTATTGTATTAGGCAAATTCTTCTCCTAATTGACCTTAATCGACTGAGTTTCAAATGCAGAAAACCCAAATTTGCATAAATCTGACATTACACTTAATTCCTATATTCTCAAATGATTATTAGCTAAAATCCCTATGGTTAATTTATTTAATCCTAAAGTCCTAAGTACTTTTAATTAAATCAATTCCACCCCCTTTGGCTAATATACATAAAAGGAATTGAAAGGTTATTTAATTATTGAATGAATTATCCTCAAAAGGGAATTCCATAATTCTATGTGAAAGGACACTTATGTGTCAATAATTCATTCTTTTATTTTAATAATCTTTTCTTATTTGTCTCAATTGGAGAATGAAGAGACAACTGTTTCTTTTCAAGAAACTCTTCATCTTCTCTCCTTGGTTTTCTATAAATTGGACCTCTTTTCTTCATTAGAGAGGACTTTTGTTTTGAGAATCATTACTATAGGCAAATTTAGCTTTGATTTCATGCTTTTAGCTTACTTTGTTAGTATAATTTTCATTGGAATTGAACATTGTTTAGCTTTCATTTATGATCTATTTCTAGGGGCTAACAATTCAATTTTATGCTTTAAAGCTTTCTAGATTCATTTGCTAATCAAATTCTAGCTTAGAAAGCATTCCTTTCTAGATTACAAGCACTTTCCTTTCTAGATTAGATGCATTCAATTTCTTAGCTTAATTGCACTTTTACTTCCATATCTTAATTGCATTTCATTCTTAGTCTAGTTGCACTTCAGTTTCGTAGCTTAAATCATATCTTAATTCATAGACTAATAGCATTTTCTCATGAACTAGATGCATATTTCTCATAAATAATGGCTTTTCTTCATCTACTTGCACTATAAAATCCTCCATATTAGCAATGGTCAGGTTGTTGGCTCTCATTCTGAGGGTAAACTGCAACAATCACATCTAATTAGGAGGCAACAGGTCACTTCAATCGCATTTGCAGAGCAAACAATTCATGTTTGTCTTTGTGAATTCATCGATTGTGTAAGGACTATGTTGTGTTTGTGTTGAATTAAGAGGTCCACATTTAGCATACGACATTTTGGCATCCACATTAAGAAGATAGCAATTACAAGTTTAGATCAACACTCTAACTAAGGCAACTAAGTAGAAAAGTAATCAACTAAGTGTTTCTGATCATCAGACAGATGATAAACAATCAAAATTGGAAGAAAACCAAGTCTAAAACTAAAAATAACTCTATTTCTAGGGGTTGCAATCCCTTTTATGGGATGCGATCCAATATTTCTGGGATGTGATGGGGCATCCGGGAAGAGATCTTGTTTTAATAGGATGCAACGCTAGATGCGGCATGCGAGCCTATTTTCACAGGACATAATAACCTTGAAAATCCTATTTTCAACTACCAAATGTGATCAAAATGAAAAATAGGAAAAGACCCAATAAAAATGGGATATGACACAAAAATTTGGTGGAAAATAGGATGTAGTGTGGGATTAACTAGACACGATCGCAAATACTAGAAACGATGCATAATTAAAATGCCTATAACTACTACAAAAATGCATAAAACTGGAATCTTAAAATTTGAACAGGTAGGATTTCAAGTACTTATTGGTGGTGGGTAGTTAGCTGGGCGGTGATGTAGTCGGGCGAGCTTGAAGTGATGCTTCTCCATGGGGACCACCATCTTCTCTGTAGAGCTCTAAGAATTGCAAAGGATGAAAGTGAAAATGAATGGGTAAAAAGGGAATTTTGGGATATATATTTGACTTTTTTAGCTATTTAAGACCTCTGGAACTCCTCCCAGACAACTCAAATGCAATTTTGTTCTCTTTCTGATCAATCAAAAATGAAATCAAATGCATAGACAATGTTATACACAACACAGTAATTTTTTTATGACAGTCACCAAAAATGCAGAATTGCTCCATATGTTCTGAAAATGATTCGCATGCTTTACACAATCAGTTTTTCAGGTTCTATATTATCAAATTACACATTATTCATCACAATGTTATACACAACACAGTAAATTTTTTATGACAGTCACCAAAAATGCAGAATTGCTCCATATGTTCCGAAAATGATTCGCATGCTTTACACAATCAGTTTTTCGGGTTCTATATTGGTCTAACATCATTTTATCAAGCTCAAAAATCACATTTTAAACATGATTAACTTGGTAAAATTGTGTTTTCTCTTAACACACCTTCATTTCTTCACTTCTTCTAAGTTGATTCTTTCTCGATTGAATTGGTCAATTCAAGTGACATATCATTCTACAGAGGGATTTATTCATTTTCCTTTGATTTAATTTATGAGGGGGTATGATCACACTTAAATCAAGCAAATTCTTGCTCAAAACAACATTAAAATGACTTCATCATCAAAAGACTAAAGGCATGACAGTGTTGAAAATACAAGATGAGAAAGCAAGATACTGAGAGGGGGGGGTGAATCAGATATTATATCTTTTTTCTCTTAAAAAAAAATGATCCACAACCATACCATAAATGTAATTGATCTATCAACTAGTAGCATCCATATCATAAAATAAATAACTTAAGAAACAGAATTTGGTAACCCAAAAACCCAATAAGGTAAAACTGGGGTGGGGATGATACCACAAAAATATTCTCTACCACAGAAGTAAAGTGTGCCTATTAGGGATACAAAATTTGATCACATCTTGTAATCTACCTGATTAAAGGTCTACTCAATTAAGAGCTACAAATCATTACAATCTACCTTGCAAAAGGATTTAAACTTTCAACAAAGTAAGCACACAGCTAAGAGATTTAGAAAGGTCTGCTAGAACCACTCTGTTAAGATATTTCACCTGACACACTTGTTAGAATGTCTCAAGGTCTAATTCTTTGATACGCACTCAAATGCTGATAATAGATCTTCTCTTTTCAATACCTTCTCTGATCTAATAATCTAATATAACTTTACTCTACTACTCACTCCTCTATTCCTCTGCTAGATCTATGCTTCTTAAATCAAAACAACCCTTCACATATATCTCTTGTATGCACACACACCTTGAAAAATTAGGGTAAGAAGCAATCTTATATACCCTACAGATCTCGCATTGAGATCTAGATCAATGAAAAAGATCAAATACTTATGCCACTTGGGCATTCCAATTTTCTGATTGGCTCCATGCCACATATTGGATCAAATGATTTATTGCATAATTAACTCCATTAAAAACATTAAATACCCAAATAAGTTGCCCAAAATAGTTTACCTTCAATTTTGTGCCATTCCTAACATGTATGAAAAAATTGTCTTGCTCAACATATGAAGACTCTGGCGCTCGGCATGGACTAATCAACTTCACTCAGCTTCTGTGTAACTCAACAACTACTATTTTCTCAGAAATAACTACTGCTCGGCCTATACTGGATAGCTCAGTCACTGTGATGACCAACTAACCTTCCTAGATAAATGACTAAGTGTGGGACAGTAATGATCAACAAAACTTAGAGATCAACAATCTCCCCCTTTGATATTAGTGGCAAAAACACTTATCATTTCTTTATATAAACAAAAAAATTTTAAGTACACAACATACTCCCCCTAAGATTATACTTCGGACTTCATATAATATTTATAAAGTGTACATGCCAAAAAAAAATATTATGCCTGATGTTGCCCACCTTTGTTTGTTTCCTTACCTATTTCCCCCTTGTTTTTGTCACTAATATATGTAGGGGTTAAGTTATATTTATCCAAAAATGGCTTATGAAGCTGTAATATCAATGCAAATGTTGTATCCCAACTATCCTTAACAAAATTCATAACCTGTAACTTAATTTCTAGCTCACTAGCTAGACTTATCAAACTATCTGTAATAGAGAGATGAGGATCTCTCTTGACTAATTCACATGCAGCTACAAGTTACTTCTAAATAACCTCCAGATGAGGTATTAGGTTAGTTTGAATCATTATAAACTTGGCCCTTATTTGGCCATCTTCAGCCATAAGCTCGGCTAACCTCATTTGTGCATGAGTCAACCTATCAAAAATGTATGGAGCTAGAACTAGCATCCATGCTTAATGAGCTCATTGTTGACTTTAAATCTAATTACAACTTCTCAATAAGCTGTTGATTATCCTTTGTAAAGAATTTTATATCACATAACTTTTTGTACAAAGAGTAAACATTATTTGCAACTTCCTCAAGAATGTCAACAAGAGAAGAAAGTTCAACCTGTTTGGTAGCAATCTCTTCTGATATCTTCTCCAAGACTTTTTTCTCATATTTTCTCTCAGACCATTGCAAAATTTTTTTATTGGTCTCAATGTTTTCATCATTCACTTTCGCACAATGTGAACTAACTATTCCAGAATTGGTGCTTTCTGACTTTCATCTTCCATGTCAAATGATTTAACAAAAATATCCTTTATATCATGGAGGAATTGCTTCTGCTTATCCTCCCTCTTCATTTCCTCTTGTCTCTTCTTCCTCTTTAATAGGTCTTGAAGAGTCTAAATTTTCTCATATGACAAGTTCTCTGGATCCCATTTAGGAATCATAATAACTTCATCTAATGTGACATTTAAGCTCGGTGACTTCTTCTTGTTTAGCTTCTTCTTCTTGAGCTCTGGTGAGCTGATACTCAGCTTAGGTTCTTCAATATACTTTCCTTTATCAGTATTAACTTCAATTGTAGTTTGCAACTGAGACAAGATTACCTTCTAATCAGGTATATTCCCAATTTTAGGTCTAGTAGGAGTAGATGATATAGAGTGTGGTAGATCCACCAACACTTGTATAGCCTCTTGTTCTGTAGGCCTGTTTGCAATTTCTTCCATCTTATCTCCACTGTCTAAGAATGCTTGCACAACCTCTAAAATAGGTGGGTTATTATTTTTAACGTCCTTTTCTCCTTCTTTCTCTATCTCAGCCTTAGTTGTTTGAATAGGCAATTGCATACCTATGTCTGCCAGCTCATTCTGATCCTTGGCATCCAAATTGTTGTTATCTCCAAGTGTAGTGACAATGGGATTGTCCACTGTCAGATCTAAAATTTTCCCTTTATCTGTTTGCTCTTCCAGTTCCATATTAGTCTCTGTCTGATCAGTAGCAATTTGGTCTTCCATTTCCTTTTGCTCTAAGGTGCCTTCACCTTTCTTATCCTCCTTCTTAGTCAATAGCCAAAAAGTTTCCTTCCAAATTTTGGTTCCCTGTTGAACGACACCTTCAAAATCATTTTTTAGAATTGCATAAGCTCTTTTTTTGGGAATAAAATTCCTTTGATATTGTTCAATAAATTTGGCTATCTGTTTCTTGGTTAATCTAGGAATGACCTTAGCTAACGTCCCTTCCCTTATCTATCTTTTAGTCATCAATGCATATTGCCACTTTTGTGATAAAATATCATAAATTTCTATGGGGACAAGGTCTCCTATCTCTACAGGTGTCATCTTGAATGTACCCATCATATCTAATAGTGCTTCCTGAATCTTATGCTTGTCTGCTATGCTTTGTTTCTCATACTTGATAAACTTAAATCCTGCTAATCCAGTAGTACTTCTTATGTTCTTTCATACCTCATCAATATTGGTCAGTGGTTTATGTGATGATGTAGGTATGTTGCTATGTTCATCTGTATCTATCTTCTCCTCATCATCTTTGTGCTCCAATATTATTTTCCTCCTTGGTCTTTTCTAAAGTTTGCTAGGCACAACCTTTGTTTCAACTTATTTTCTTTTCCCTGAACTGCTCTCCCAAGCATTCTTTTTTGTATATACCTTAGTTGTCTTGACAAGAGATGAAATAATTGATTCCCTTGTCCTAGGCCGATTATAAATAGAAGGGGTAGTCTTAGATTTGGCTTGGCTTGGTTTAGTTTCCTTGGCAACTACTGGCTTCTTTCCTTTATCTTTCATAGTGATTTCTTCTTCAGGTTCACTCTCCTCTTCTTCACTAGACATATCCTCTCCATGTCATGTTGATAAACCCAAAGGTACATCCTCTATTTCTTCATCACTCTCTATTCCAACCATTTTCTTCAAGTCTTTTACAATCTTTTTCCTTTTCCTCTCCACAGTGCCAACCTTGAAATCCATAGAGATTTTGGACTTAGCTTCCTCATAATTTCCAAAACGTCTGGTTGATCCATAAATATCCTCTACTAGTAGAGATGTTATAGCTGCAGATGTCTCATCAACATTTACTTCATAAGTTAATGGCCTTAGCCATGATACCCTCGACACTACTGCCTGAACATAGGTAAAACCTATATCCACTAGGAAACAAATCTCCTCATAGTATTTCTCAACTAGTGATCTGGGAACTCTACTTCTCAGTCTCATCTTTTTCTTGAATTCCAAAAAGTATATTCCCATTATATTATTAAAGTTACCACCTAATTTCTCAATAAATACATTGATCTACTGTGTAATTGGTTGGTCTGTCTTCCATACAATATCTCCAAAAGTAGGAAATGTATTATGTATATAGAAAAATATGCAAACTAGCAGAGAACCAAACTTACATATTGAGTTATTTTTCTTTTGAATTGAAGAAAGGTTCTTGGTTAGCTATGTCAACTGAAGCTTAGCAAGGTCATATGTATGGTCCTTCTTCACAATCTTCCAAGCTTGGTCAAATTCTATACATGGGACACTGTCTAGTCGGCTTGACTGATAAAACTTGTGAGCAATAACCCTAACTTCGCCAATTGGTGTTCATGTACACCCGGGCAACATCCTCCAATTGAGTGAATTGTTTCAAGGTATTAGTCCTTGTAACCACCGTGGCCCTATCAAATTGTGGGATGCCCGGGCCTGCTTGGAAAGTGGCTGGGTCGAGGGACACCAGTGGAGTGGGGTATCCCGTGGGCTCTACAGCTACGAGCATGATAGCCTGGACAGAAGAGTTGTAGTTGGCCGCCAGTGTTAAGATCAGCTCCGAAGACTACATGGAGCATGGGAAGCAAGCTGCCCAGAGGATTCTGAAACCCCCGACGTTGATCGCGAGTTTGTCTCCAGCCTGTCGCTGGATGTGCATTACCTTTACCAGGGCCTGCATTTCTACCCAAGTTCTGACATTAGCGTCGGTCATTAGTTTTACCTTGGACTCAATCTTTGAGCCCACAATCTCATTATCTTGTACAAACTTCATGGTGAGGGGCAGCTTTGCCAGTTTCTGTCAGGTAAATGATTCGTTCATTTATTACCATCTGCTCACGCCCACCCGGAATGCTGGATACCGCCTATCCACTGAGGTGATGAAATTAGTTAGTATTTATGGGCACTACTATATCTAGTTCCAGCAGCATACCTACATTAGGGTCGCCGGCTTCTCCGGGAAACCCTACTTGTTGCCCAAGCATTGTGGGGACAAGATCGTGCTACTGGAATATTGCTGGCAAATGATGGAACTGCATACCTTCTTGGCCTACAAGAAGGTCCCTAACGTCTCATTCCTAATCTCCTGTGGGAACTACATCTGCATTCTGGCCACCACGAAGGAGGCAGACAATGAGCTGAAAAGTTATAACTTGCAGGAATTCTATCTGCCGCGGAGAAACTTTGATCTGCATGGTAGAATTGTAGTGACACTGCCCCAGGCTTTGGAGCCCCACCATGTACACATGGAAGACTTCTGGGATGATTTCCAGGATGACGTGGATGTGCGTAGCTGGCACTATATTAGAATGATGGTCAGGATGATGCAGGAACTAAAGCTCCAGAGATTCCCAGTGGGTTTCTCAAACATCGCCCCCACCATAGATCCCCAGTACAAAGAAAAGGGGATTGATAAAATGGCACTACCGGCAATGGATTGGGCCGCCCAGGAGGAGCCCATAATTGAGGACTTCACTCGAGAAGTATTCGAGCAAAGTCACACCTATTTCAAAAGGGTGTGCCCCGAGAGTATGCACCAAGCTCCCTGACTAGTACCAAAATTATCACCACAGCCAGTACCAAAATTGACTTCGGGGGCCGGGACTTCTTCATAGGGCATGGACAAAGGAAAGGGGATAGATACAACTCCCTCTGCACAACAAGTCCCTATACAAGAACAAATTAAGAAATTTGTGGTAGCCTCCCAGCAAATGAGGGAGCAGTTAATAACAAGGCTAGCCACTCCCCCACTCATGGTCGGACCGATTTGTCCCCCTTCCTCCCCGTCGTTGGCAGCCTTAATGGTGAAGGCAACTGGGGTGGATCCCATGGAAGCGGTGGCAATTGCCGATGCAGGGCCACCTTTAATTACCCAAAGGAAGAGAAAGCACATCCAACAGTCTAAGGCAGAACCAGCACCGAAGGCATCCCTCCCAAAAGAAGTGGAGATCCTTTCTTCTAGTTCCTCGAAACCAGAGAAAGAAGTAGAACAGGCAGAGGTCCCAGCTAGTCCCCCTCTGGAAGAGGAGTTTGACTTATTTGTAGTCGATGAGTTTGGAAATCTGCAAGGGGATGACATACAAGTGGAGACGGGAGTCCTGGAGAAAGAACAAGAGGCTGAGGATCCTGAAGACCTGGAACAAGAAGCTACAAAACAAGAAGAGCAGTAGACAGAAGAAAAGATGCCAGAACTGGAGGTTATCTCTGGGGCTCCAAAAATGCAAGGTCTGAGAGTGGACCAACTAAAGCTATGCAAACAAATGGCATCTGCTGGGGGAACTGGACCCCCAGGAATAACCATAAACCCAGCCACCATGTTCCAAGGACCACTCCCAGGAGCAACCTTTGGGCAGGTAATCACAGCAGCCCAAACTCTGAATCTCGGCCCGATACCTCCCCTACTACCAACAGATGAGGAAGAAGAAGAAGAGCAGCATGAAGAGGAAATTCTCAAGGAAGCCGACCAGGGTCCAACCCCATTAATTGACATCCAAGACCAGGCTGAGGAGATAGAAATTGAAAAGAATGTTGCTACAGAAGAGGTTCTGACAGGGAGAGGAACAGATGAAATATATGTTGAAAAGGAGCAGCCGCCACCGGACACCGGGAGAGAATCTGGAGAAAAAACTCTGGTAGGAAGGCCACCTCTCCCACCTCCATGGCTGGTAGAAAGAAGGAAAAGAAAAGCCCAATCCACTCCGGTGATCCCTCTCTCCCTGGCTGAGATGATGGCCCTAGCTCAGGACCCGCCAAAAGCAAAGAAGGCCCAGACCATTCATACTCTTTGAACTGGGCCGGCCAGAGAAACCATTGCCATTGTGGCAAAACCTCCCCCAGGCGCCGATGAAGAAACCGCAGACCCCGCAGACTACAATGTTGCAGAGGTATCCCTGGGCAAAAGAGGAAAGCAAGGTGAAGTAGACTTGCTTAAAGAGGTAGCAAGGGCAGTTGAAGCCTGATATGAAAAGGAGGCCCAGAGGCTTAAAGCAGAAAGGGAAAAGAATGCAAACCTTATAGGGTTACTAACTGAGCTGGCTAGACCCATCAACGCTGCCCCTCCGTAGACCTCCACATCAGAAGAATTACCGCAGAGTGACATAGACTCCCTGCAAGTAATGAAAAAGAAGGCCCAAGCCGTAGATGAATGGGTCACTCTGTAGATAGGAAACACTCGGCATTTCCTGGTGTCCACTCTCCCAGATCTATATATGGCCCAACAGGTTATTCACTAGGTAGAAGCACTGATTGAGCAATGAGAGAGTGACGTCGAGAATTACCAGGCGTGGAAGGCAGAGCTCGAAGAGCTCCTCACCCTGGGGGAAGACATAATCTCCGAATCTAGAATTCTGGGTGAGGAATCATTTGATTTCATAAGGGTTCAGCACTCTAGACTGGACCTCACATTGGAGGTAACCAAGCAACTAGTAGAGTCCTTACAAGAGAAGGTAAACACAGTGAATAATTCTTCCAATTTATATAAGTCCTTTGTAATAAAGGCTTCCAGGGTTGATCCCCTTAATACAGATACTTATACCCCTGAGGAGTCAGTTTTGGGGAATTTTGATGAAATGATGGTATCTCGGTATCAATCCCCGGAGGGGATAGATGGGGCCCAAATGGAAAAACTGACCAAAATGATACTTAAGGGCCATGACGCCGCAAGGATGGCAGATGAATTCAGAAATAATGTTTCGGACCTGGGGGAACTAGTTGAAGTGGCCAGACACAGAAGGGCCAGCCTAAAAAAGATTGATGAAGACAGCATTTCCCACCTCCATCAGGCCTTCAATGATAATAAGTAGCCTTGAGCGTTCTCTGGGAACCGTGGAAACTCACATTAAGTATTCTTTATTCTTTTTTTTGGGGATGTAAGTTCCCGGATCCTGGAGTCCCGAATCCAAAATTTTGTATTCTTTAAAGATGATCTGTGTCCCAATCCTCGAGGCCAACCGGTCACTTTCAGAGGTGGTTAATAAAGACTGTCAGAAGGTAGTTGGGCACATCAAGAGGCATTGGCTCGGCAGTTGGTTTCTGATAGGGTGGTCTTCTCAAGGTGCCATTCAAAGGTACACCTGGCACGTTGGAGACAAGGCACCGCATTTCCCATTTATGAGGCATGTAGCCTCAGTCCCCGAGGGACTTACTTTCTACTTTCTCCTCTCTGGCTCTCTTCTCGAGACTGATTCTTCCGATGTATATTCTTGTCTTCTTCTTCTGACGTGGTAGACCTATTTTGTCTCCAAGTCTTTTGTAGGGTGGCACAGGTAGTACCAGCCCTCAGATATTGTATTTTATTGAAGAACAATGAAATAGGGTTAGGGTTAGAGAGTTGTATAAATAGGCAAATCGGCCCATTTCCAAGGGTCAGCAAAATTGATGATTTTGTTGTCCATAAGAAATAGCAAAGCAATTCCTTTTTTTTAGTTGCAGAGCTCAATGCTCTATTGTTCTGTTCTTGATAGTTAAGTGCTCCCCTGGAGCTGCCATTGTATCACACACTAGTGCTTGCTGGACTAAATATTAATGAAGAAGGAAGGATTCTTGGCAATAATGTTGTTACCATCCCTACTTCTGAGTTAATGGTATTTCCTATTTTAATGTTCTGTATGTCCTTCACTCTGATATGTTAAAGTAGATTAACGACCTCTTTATTCCTGCTACTAATAAAATGCTAACTGATGGTTGTGTATTTCTTTGGTATTTAGTGTAGTCTTTCAGAGTATGGTTGATGTTCCAGACATTTCAGCATGACTATAGTTAGATGAAATGTTTCTAACCCTGCAGGATCTTTTTTCATTTTATTTGCTAAGTGTAGAATGCTCTGGGACACCCTTACTATATTGAATCTCCGAACGGATGAGTTGAAGTAACCAGCTATCCCCCTCAAAAATAGTCACCTCTCCCAACCGAGCCCCGCACCGTCATGACCTGACACCCAGGTGCTTGAAGGCCCAGAGGATTTATTTCCCCGGACAACCTTTGCAGGCGGAGTTGGCCGATTTCCCCAGAACCTGGTGACAACTTATGACTGTTGGCAGACCTGGTCAGCAAAACCTCGTCAACAGGTTCTTGGCTAGCTGTGTCAACTAAAGCTTAGCAAGGTCATATGTATGGTCCTTCTTCACAATCTTCCAACTTTGGTCAAATGTTATACATGGGACACTGTCTAGTTGGCTTGACTGATAAAAATTGTGAGCAATAACCCTAACTTCAAAATCAAGCTCCAAATCCTTGATTATTGAGATTGTCATCCCTCTTCTATTCTAGAAAACTCTGGTGTATTCTTCTATATTTTTCTTAATCTGACATCTCATGGTTCTCTTCACATTGATAGTTGGATTGCCAGTTTCCCTTTGGATGATTTCCTTTGTAATCCTAATTGGTCCATTATCCAACCATATGTTCATGTTGTGTACATAGCTAAGGACAATTTTGATCCATTCCATTTTCAAGTCCATCGGGAAATCTAGGGCATGAGTTAACCCTCTCTCAGCTAGATCTTTATACTCCTCTTTTAGGGCTCCATCCACACACAATTTGTTGTAGGATTCCCTTAACTCATGATCTTCAATTTCACTAACTTTACACATATAACATGACCTAACATCATAAATCATAATTACCTTGAGTGGAATCAATGATAGGGCTCCAGTCAGATCACCCTGGATGGCACTTTCAGGAACTACCTTGAAATTAGGAGCCACACAAGTGTCACTCCTTACCAATTGAACTTTTCTCAACTCCTTCTCCATACTTTTAGTTGTTGTGGAAGAACTTGCGGCCATGATTTCCAAAAATAGGGTTTCAAAGATGACGAATAGACTACCTCAAAAGATATCAAAATTCATACTATTCACTCAAGATTGCCAATGACATGTTGTAGAAATCTTCAAAAAATATTTGTTGAAATCAAGTTCTCAAATGCTCAATTGTTCCATAAAAATCCTCAATCACATGGTGAAAATGAAAATGAATGGTTCTTCCTTTATATAAATCCCAATGGTTGAAATTAGGTTTGCATTAAATGTTCTTTCCATTGAGTGAGTGCCATACAACTATCCTCAACTGACTCACAAATTTTGCCTATCTCTTGGTCACAACCCATACTCGGTCATCATACAAAACTTACTCGGTCAACATACTAGCTTGACATACACTAGAGAACTTGGTCTTAGTGCAAAATAAGACTGTTTCTCGACACCTATAGTGCATATTAACTTTTCATGGTACATGTCTTAAAATGCATCCTGATGCATCTTTACAAATGCAGATATGGAATTTTGCACTTTTATATGTTAGGAACTGATGAAAGATGTGAAATATAAGTACAGTTCCTCACATACCTCATCTTCTTAGTTGTTGATGGTGTGATAACCTGATCCATTGGATTGGGTGACCTCGGCTATAGTAGCTTCACTGCTGCTCGATTCCTCTTTTCTTATCCATGTCTGGTTCATCTATGCTCTAATCTGCTCAACAATAGGAGAAGGTACCCTTGTTTTTCAATCTCTCCTAGTATGACCAATTTTAAGAAAATTATAACAAACTAGGCTTCCATTCATCCAACTCTTAGATTTTCCTCTGAAATGTGTCTTTATGCAATTTTCTGGAACATGTCCATAGTCACCATAGTAATAACAACTATGCCATGTGTTGTAATCCTAATTATAAGTGTTTCCTTTCCTAGATGCTTTTGCTTGTGTCTTTGATATCCATTGTTGTTTAGCATTAGATTTTCAATCTTGTGCTCTATGTCCAAATTTTTGACATTTGTAACAATACCCATTGAATCTAGGTGTGGGAGGTGCATTGCTTGCCTTTGTCCAACATTCATGTGCCTGTTGTCCAAACTTATTACAGTTAAAGCAATAACAATTGAACTTAGGTTTAGGATTGGACTTACCATTCATGCTTCGACATATTTTTTTTGTGTGTCCTAGTTTTCCATAGTGGTAGCATAAAGGCTTGTTGTTCTTTGTCTTTGCATTCTTCCTTTCACCAGTCTTAGATGATTCTCCTTTCTCAGAAGATTTTTTTTTCGGTATGTCCTAGTCTAGAAGAGTCCTTAGATCTTCTTTTTTCTTCCATCATATTTTCAAAATAGTTCAAAGCTTCATTTGGTTTGTTCAACCTCTCATTAAGTTCTTTCTTAGATCTTAATTCATCTTTCAATTGATTGTTCTTAGATCTTAGATTCAGAATTTCCATATCTTTCCTACTGATTTCTTGATTCAAAAGTAGCATTTGATTAGCCATGTCAAATTGATTGTTTGTCATCATTTGTACATCATGTGTCCTTTCATCAAGTCTGATAGTCATCATTCTTTTGTCTTCTTTAGCCATAGCTTTGTCATCTTCAACTTTCTTCTTCTGTTCCACTACTTTACATAGTCTCACTATTTGCATTTCTTGTTCTCTTTTCAGGTTTTTGACTTCTTCACACAATGTATTGTTCCTTTCTAGTAGATCTGAAATTTTTGCATCTCTCTTAGTATAATTTCCATTCTAAAATAGATTTGCAGTGTCTTCTTCCTGATAATGAGTGTCATTCATTTGTCTGGACAAATCTTTCCTTGTTAGCATGGACTTCTTGAATTCCTTTCTTACTGTCTCAAGCTAATGTAATGCTAGTTGAATATCAATCTTTTGATTCTAAATGAATTTTCCCTATTTGTAAACCTCCATCTCAAGATCTGTATTCTCAAGCTGATTAAAACCTTTTGTAGGAGAACTGAGCTCTGATACCAATTGTTGGAAATACAAGATACTAAGAGGGGGGTGAATCAGATCTTATAAATTTTATCTCTTAAAAAAAACTAATCTACAACCATACCATAAATATAATTGATCTATCAACTAGTAACATCCATAACATAAAATAAATAACTCAAGACATAGAATTTGTTAACCCAGAAACCCAATAAGGTAAAACTAGGGTGGGGATGACACCCACAAAAATATTAACTACTGCAGCAATAAAGTGTGCCTATTAGGGTAACAAAATTTGATCACAACTAATTAAAGGTTAGCTTGGTTAAGAGCTACAAATAATTACAATCTACCTTGAAAAAGGATTTAAACTTACAACAAAGTAAGCACTCGGCTAAGAGATTTAGAAAGGTCTGCTAGAACCACTCTCTTAAAAGATTTCACCTGATACACTTGTTAGAATTTCTCAAGGTCTAATCCGTCGATATGCACACAAATGCTAATAATGGATCTCCTCTTTTCAATACCTTCTCTGATCTAATAATCTGAGATAACTTTACTCTGTTGCTCACTGTTCTATTCCTCTGCTAGATCTATGCTTCTTAACTCAAAACAACCCTTTGCATATATCTCTTGTATGCACACACACCTTGCAAAATTAGGGTAAGAAGCAATCTTATATACCTTACGGATCTGGCATTAAGATCTAGATCAATGATCAAGATCAAATACTTTTGCCTCCTGGGCATTCCCATTTTCTGATTGGCTCCATGCCACGTATTGGATCAAATGATTTAATGCATAATTAACTCTGTTGAAAACATTAGATACCCAAATAAGTCAGCCCAAAATAGTTTACCTTCAATTTTGTGTCATTCCTAACATGTATGACAAAACTATCTTTCTTGACATATGAAGATTCTGGTGCTCGGCATGGATTCATCAACTTAACACAACTTCTATGTAACTTAACAACTACTATCTTCTTGGAAATAACTACTACTTGACCTATACTAGATAGCTCAGTCATAGTAATGACCGAATAACCTACCTAGATAAATGACTAAGTGTGGGACACTAATGATAAAAAAAACTTAGAGATCAACAAACAGTTCCCTGACTAAGTCGGGACTGTTTAATTGAAGGCTTTGTTTCTCACAAGTTGGATATCTTATGTCTACATTTTCTCAGATTCTTATTAAGCTCCTGGTTTCCCAGATGCGAGCCTTGGTGACTAAAGGTGACTCTATACCTGAAAATACAAAATATAAATCAGCCAAAAATGAATACAAAGTAAGGTAAAATCTAAGATTCAGCCCCATAATGGGTGCCATAAATGTGGTGTGTTATTTTTTAGTACCTTTTGTCTGCAACACAACACTTCAATAAGTCATTATATTAGTGAAAAATAAAAGTTAGCAAGTATATCAATCACTAAAATTGACCTATTGGTTCCTATGTAAGAAGAGTGTGAATAATGCTACAATTGCCCTCAGATTATGCATTAATTAGTGACATATACAACTTAGAATGGAATATTTGAATGCTTTTAATCTAAATGCTCAAGAAATGTTCATTTTAAAGCTCCAAATTGAAATATTATGACAATGCTATGAAAGAATGACCTAAAATGCATTTAAGATTTTTAAGAATATTTGCAGCATAAGTTTGAAATTAATAATTAAGAAGTAGGAGCCCATTGAGCTTAAAATTCATTCTATTTATAGAAGAATCTAGTGAATGAGAGGCTAGAGTTGAAAGTGGAAGAGAGGAGGAGATTGAATCTTTGGTGATCCATGTGAGGTGATCCAAGTGATTTAACTCCCATTGGTTAGGGATTTGACTTTCCCATTTGCAAATGTATTTGTAATTAGAATTTATTTAATTCCTTTTAATTAATTACTTTAGCCATGCTTTTGATTGAATTGAATTGATTTGATTTAATTGGCTAAGGAAATGAATGTAATTTAGTGATTAAATCACTTAGGAGATTAAATTTGATTTAAATGAATTATGCCAATAAGTTGAAGAATTGTCTTGACATAATTAGGGGTATGATCACACTTAGATAAAATAGGGTCTATGGTTAGAGAAGAACAAATTAGGGTGGCTACACCTATATGATCCATAATCATCCCTCCTCCAGCAAGAATTCCCAATATGGCCATACCATCAAAATTGAATTTGAACTAAGGGGGCTAAGGGGATTTCCAAACAATATTTCTCTTGGCCTCCCACTTTGGAGTTGTCATACCTGTAAAATATTCTTGGGAGTTTCTATTTTTTATCCAACTTATAATCCCGAGGAAAAAGAGGTTCCATGGGGATTTTCCAATTACTAATTGTTATATTTTCAAGAAGAAGCTTATTGCAGATTGACAAAAGATTATTAGTCAAATTTTTAGATTCCCTGAAGATTTTATTCTTTCTCTCCTTCCACAAATACCAAGAGATGTGTAGAGGGATTTTCCTCCAAATTTGTACATTGAGGGGATGTTTTGAAGGGCATTTCCAATTGAAATTAATTGCTGGAGATTTTCATTGAAGACCCATTGGATGTTGAATCTATGAAGAATATCATGCCAAATAAAAGAAGAAAAGGGGCAATGAATATACAAATTTTGTATAGCCTCTTCTTCCCTTTTACACAAAACACAATGATTAGCAAGCTGGGAACCACATTTTATAAGATTGTCTTAGGTGAGTATTTTTCCATGCATTGTTACCCACCTAAAAAAATGATCTTTGGCTGTAACTGAGAATTCCATACCTTCTTCTAGCTATCTGTGTCAACATTACCTCTAAGAAAGAGAGTGTAAGAAGATTTTACAGAGAAAGCACTAGAAAAATTCTTGGTCCAAATGAAAATGTCATCTCTAGGGAACAAGGGAATTATTGCTTCAGATAATAACACCTATAATTTCTCAGCCCAAGGGACAAGTGTGGGGATATACAAACTGGTATTCTAACTTAATCCTTTTGCAACTTGCAAACTCCACAACTTTTCACAAATTTATGAACATCCTTATACAACTGAGGCCACAAATACCTTTCCTTAAGCAATCTCAATGTCTTATCGATTCCAAAATGTCTAGCCAAACCACTACTTATATGTTTTTATTTTATCCGATTAGTTCTCATTGATCCTCTTGGTATACATAACTGAATACCTTTGAACAACATATCTTCTTGAAAGAAATAGTCTTCATACTTACTCGATTGATTTGGAATAGGTTCTCTGCACATTCTTGACAACTCAGAAACTAGTATCATTTTCATTCAAATGCTTCATATCATCAAAACCAAAAACCTCAATTCTCATTTCAGTCTACAAATATCTTCTTCTATTCAATGCATCACCAACTTAGTTAGAAACTCCACTCTTATGCTTTATTCCAAATATGAAACTATGCAAATACTCTACCCATTTCATATGCCTTTGATTCTACTTATTCTAACGACCCAAATATTGTAAAGCCTTATGATTAGTATATAAAAAAATTCACTCGGCATCAAATAATGTCTCCATTTATTCAACACTTGAACGATAGCATAGAATTTTTGATCATAGACATAATAGTTTCTTTTGGCATCATTCAACTTTTCACTAAAGAAAGAAACTTGTTTACTTTCTTGAGTCAACACAAATCCTATTACACTTCCACTTGCGTCAAATTCAACTTGGAATACCTTATTGAAATCAGGTAAGGCTAACACATGTAGTTCAAAAACCTTTTGTTTTAAAGTCTGAAAACTCTTATCAGCTCCATGTGTCCATTTGAATTCTATTTTGTGTCCCCTCGTTGTCTCAGTCATAGTATTACAAATAGAATTAAAATTTATGAAATAATCTTACCTCACTGACATTCTCAAGTGTAGCCCAACTAAGTATAGCTTCAACCATCTCAGGATCCATCTTTAAACCATCAGCTGAAATAAAAAAAACCTAAATACACAAATTCTTCTTTCATAGGAACACTTTTTCAAATTTATCAACAACTTTTCCTCTTTCAATCTCTGTAACACTTGTCTTATATGCATCAAATTCTCTTCTCTAGTCTTTCTGAATATCAAAATATCATCCAAGTATACAATCACACATTTATTCCAATTTCTTCAAAATTTCATTCATTAGCCTCAAAAATGTACTCGGTGCATTAGTTAAACCAAAGGGCATAACCAACCACTCATACAAACATTCTTTTGTCTTGAAAGAAGTCTTCCATTCATCACCTTCTATGATTTTGATATGATGATATCCACTCTTTAAATCAATTTTGGTAAAATATTTTGCTCCACTCAAACAATCTATTATATCATCCATCCCGGATATAGGAAATCTATACTTAACTGTGATCTTGTTAATAGCTCTTGAATTAGTGCACATTCACCACTCTCCATTCTTCTTAGGTGCTAAAACAACTGGTACTACAAACAGACTCAAACTTTCCCTGATCAAACCATTGTTCAACAACTAATTAACTTATCAGTTGAGTTCCTTATTCTCGGTCGGTGTCAACCAGTTTGGTGCCTTGTTTTGAAAACTAGCTCCATGAATTGGATCCATACAATGACTAATGTCTCTCATCAGTGGAAAACCATAAGGTACATTATCTAAAATGATCTTCTTGTACTCAGTGAGAAATTTATGAACTTCATCAAGAACTTTATCTTTTGTGTTCTTACTCAGGTTTGTTAGGAATCAAAGCATAATAGATATCATTCATTTTCAAATCCTTAACAAACTATCTACCTTCCATCAAACAAACTTTCACAGATGTACATATCTCTCCAATAGATTCTTCAACCAAAGGTAACAATATTTTCTTCTTATCATCGACCCAAATAGTGTATGTGTTCACTCTTCCATCATGTATAGCATGTCAATCATATTGCCAAGGTCTACCCAATAAAATATGTCAACAACCCATAGGCATAATATCACACAACACCTTATCATAATACTTTCCAATTTTTGGATTCACAAAACCTTTTTCACTCACCATTAATGTATACTCATCCTTGATCCATGAAATTTGATAGGGCTTCAGGTGCTTCATTCTTTTCAACTGTAAATTTGTGACCATTTCCTCTGATGCCAGATTCTCCAAGCTTCCACTATCAACAATTACCTTCCATACTTTGTATGCAACTCTGCATCTCATCTTGAAATTTTTTTTCCTTATAGGATCTTTCATTTCACTCCATAATATTCTTCCCACCATTAGGTCTCCTTCCTTCTTAGGTTAATTCGGTTACTCTTCTTGCACCAAAACATTTCTACCACTACTAACTTTCTTTCTTGCATGTGTACGCTCAAAATATCTATGTCCTTCTTCACCACAATTGTAAAAATTTCCTTGGAACCCTCATCTTCTATATCCACCTTAGGATTATTTGCCTCTTCCTTAGAATGAACTTCTACCTTTCCACTTGGTATTACCTTTGTCTTGATGTGTATCTTGATTTTTTTTGTCCTGGTCAGATCTACTATTTTCACCATAAGGTCTACCTCTTCCTCTTTGCTTTTGCTCATACCTTTTGTTCAATTTATCCTTAGCTTTTAGGGAAAATTTATATGCCTCTTCAATACTCTCCATCTTTACCAAGTTGATCTCATCTTGTATAAAACTCCTTAATCCATTCATATATCTTGTTATTATTTCCACTTCATCTTCAACATGTCCAGATCTGATGTCTAATCTATAAAATTCCTCGGTGTAATCATTTACTAGGTTAATCTGGTAATCACAAGGTAGAAATTTTCATTTCAATTTGTTTATCATCTTGTCCCATACCTTGATCTTGTCTTTACCCTTCTTCTTTTGACCCAATTGCAGATGCTCCCACTATAAGGATGCATGACCTTTCAACTTTTTACTTGCAATCTTTACCTTCTTCTCCTCTGATACACTCTCATATTCAAAGTATTTTTCCATCTCATTTATCTAGTCTATCAACTCATCAAAATTCAACTTTCCACTATACTTAGGAGGATTAAACTAAGGTGTATACTTCAAACTTGTCAATGCTCACATGAATCTCTCTTCTTCCTTATCCATCATAGGTGCAAGTATAACTTCTCCTTGCACTTCTTCAACTTCATCATCACTAACATCCTCAAGATGTCTTCCTTTGTAGTGGGCTATCTCAACAACTTCTTACCTTACAACAATCTATCCTAGCATATAAGCTAGAACTGGATCTGCATTTCCTCTCCCATGAACAACCTTGAAACCCTCTACAATTGTAGGTTAGATCACACTTTTCTACCCTACAGAAAATATCACTAGGGTTCACAAAAAGGAACCTTAAGATCTAACCTCTCTCTGATACCACCTGACGCAAGGAGAGCAAGGAAAACTAGGGCCAAGGTGACATAAGGAGGGGCAAGGAGATGGGGCCAAAGGCACTCCCAACTACCAAACCACCTTGCAGAACTAATGCGGAAGCCAAACAACACTGTGAGAGAAGAAGAGCAGGAATCCTTTATATTAACTTGATCAAAATCATTACATGCCAGGCTGTAAGGCATTGCATGTTTTGGCCATATATTCAATGAATTATAATAAGATCTCCATATAAAAGAGATCACAGACCTTCGATCTCAATATCTAAACATTTTCCTTCTTGCTCTAAGAATCATTGCCTAAACTAAGAACATACAAAAGAACATATACAAGAGTCCACGAAAGAGGTTGACGCTCAAATCCACAAGAGAGACCCAGATTTAGGTCCACATAGATCCCAATGAGAGACCCCAAATTGATTCAGCAATGAAAATTAACTGAAGAAGTTGGCCAAAGAACAAACTCCCAAAAATAAGCATCTCGGGAAGGACATCACCAAAAATTAGTAACCATTGGTAAGAGAATAACCAAGCAATAGAAGACCAACCTAAGTGATAGAGACAAGCATGACCGAGCAGCAGGGAATAGAACCCAAGCGTCAGAAAAGAAACCCGAGCAACAGAAAATAAACTAGCATGCCTGAGAAATAGGATCTGAGCAACATAACTAAGCATTACCCAGTAACGTGAATAAGCATGCCCGAGAAATAGAACCTGAGTAGCAAACAAACTTTACCTAGCAATAGAGCCCGAGTAGAAGAGTATTTACCGAGAAGCTTCAAAACAAAAACAAACATCTTTTTGGTTGAGCAGGATTGCCAATGACCCAAGATGTTCCTCAATCGGACACCTGGGGTTACAAGAAATAATTCCACGAATCATGTATCAAGTCCAACCTAAAATGAATCCAAGTTAGATTGAGAAATTCAAGATGAGTCATCAATCGGTCCGTTCCTCCATTTTACCATATATTCCATGTATTCCTTTCCTCTTGTTCTTCTGCCAACTTTCTATTTCAAAATCTTTTCAACTTCCTCTATCTTCTTCTTAGGATAATCACTTGGTACTGCTACTTCTTCATCAGGTTCATAATATTCATATAAGTTTGAGATATTGAATATAGGAGATATATCCATGTCATCAGGTAATTCAACTTCATAAGCATTTCCACTGTCAAATCTTCTCAGTATTTTACAAGGACCAAATTTCTTCATCTTCACTTTACCATATGTTCTAATAGTAAATCTTCCTTTCTTCAAATGAACCATTACTCCATCACCAACTTCAAATGTTTTATGTCTTCTTGATCTGTTTGCACTATCTTTGTATTTCTGATTAATTTTCTCTAGCTTCTGTTTTACATCTTCATGCAATGTGTTCATAAATTCTGCAAATTCTTCAGCTTCAACACTTCTTTTCTCTTCTCCAACAATATCTCTCAAATCTGATATATCCCTTGGTTGTGTGCCATGAACAATCTCAAAAGATGTCTTTCCAGTGCTTCTATTCACTAAACTGTTGTATGTAAAATCTGGTTGTGCCAACATCAAATCCCAATTACTTGGTGTGTCTCCAGCTAAGAATCTCAACAAATTACCCAAACTTCAGTTTACAACCTCTGTTTTCCCATCAGTCTGTGGATGAAATGTAGAACTAAACTTTAACTCAGTGTCCAAATTCTTCCAAAGTGTTCTCCAAAAATAGCTAACAAACTTACTGTCTCAGTCAGAGATGATACTCCTTGGTAATCCATGCAGTCTGACAATTTCCTTAAAGAAAAGATTTGCTATGTGTACTGCATCTAATGTTTTCTTACATGTTATGAAATGTGTCATCTTAGAAAATCTATCCACCATATCAAATATAGAATCATTACCTCTTGCTGTCCTAGGTAAGCCAAGAACAAAATCCATGTTGATTTCAGTCCAAGGTTTCTCAGGAATAGTAATATACAAACCAATATTTTGACTCACTCCTTTTGCAACTTGACAAAATCCACAACTTCTCACAAATTTATGAATATCCTTAAATAATTGAGGCCAAAAATAGCTCTCCTTCAGCAAACTCAATGTTTTATCAATACCAAAGTGTCCAGCCAATCCACTACTATATTTCTCCTTTATCAAGATAGTTCTCATTGAACCTCTTGGTATGCACAACTGAATACCTTTGAACAACATATCTTCCTGAATGAAATAGTATTCATACTTACTTAAATTATTTGAATTAGGTTCTCTACACACTCTCCACTGCTCTAAAAAATCAGGATCCCTTTCATACAATTTACTCATGTCATCAAAACCAACAACTTCAATTCTCATTTCATTCAATAAAGATCTTATTCTACTCAAGGCATCAACAACTCTGTTAGAAACTCCACTCTTGTGCTTGATCACAAATGTAAATCTCTGTAAATATTCTACCCATTTCATATGTCTCTGATTCAACTTATGTTGACTACCCAAATACTGTAAAGCCTTATGATCAATATACAACACAGATTCATTTGGCATCAAATAATGTCTCCATTTCTTCATATCTTGAACAATAGCATATAACTCTTGATCATAGAAAAAATATTTCCTTTTTCCATCATTCAAATTTTCACTAAAAAAAGCAATAGGTTTACCTTCTTGAGTTAACACAACTCTAATTGCACTTCCACTTGCATCACATTCAACTTGAAATACCTTCTTAAAATTGGGTAAGGCTAACATAGGTAATTTAGCAACCTTCAGCTTCAAAGTTTCAAAACACTTATCATCTCCTTGTGTCCATTTGAATTTTGTTTTATCTCCTCTCATTGTCTTAGTCATAGCATTACAAATAGAACTAAAATTTATGATAAACTTCCTGTAAAAAATTGCCAATCCATTAAATGATCTTACCCCAGTGACATTTTCAAGTGTAGGCCAGCTCAATATAGCCTCAAACTTCTCAGGATCCATCTTCAAACCATCTGCTGAAATCACAAAGCCTAAATACACAAGCTCTTCTTTCATGAAGGAACACTTCTTCAGATTTATTAGTAACTTTTCTTCTTTCAATCTCTGCAATACTTGCCCTATATGCATCAAATTCTCTTCTCTAGTCTTACTGAATATCAGAATATCATCCAAATATAAAATCACAAACTTATTCAAGAATTTCTTCAGAAATTCATTCATTAACCTCATAAATATACTCAGTGCATTAGTTAAACCAAAGGGCATAACCAACCAATCATACAAACCTTCTTTTGTCTTGAAAGAAGTCTTCCATTCATCTCCTTCTCTGATTCTGATTTGATGATATCCACTTTTCAAATCAATTTTGGTAAAATATCTTGCTCCACTCAAAAAATCCATTATGTCATCCGTTCTCAGTATAGGAAACCTATACTTTATTGTGATCTTATTGATTTCTCTAGAATCAGTGCATAATCACCATTCTCCATTCTTCTTAGGTGCCAATACAATAGGTACTACACATTGGCTCAAACTTTCTCGGATCAAACCTTTGTTCAACAATTCATGAACTTGTCAGTTCAACTCTTCATTTTTGGTAGGTGTTAACCGATGTGGTGCTTTGTAGGGTAAACTAGCTCCAGGAATCAGATCCATACAATGACTGATATCTCTCATTTGTGGCAAACCATCAGGTACATTATCTAAAATTATCTCCTTGTACTTAGTGAGTAACTTTCTAATTTCTACAGGAATGTCATCCTCTATATTCTTACTTGGTTTGTTAGGAATCAAAGCATAACATATATCATTTCTTTTCAAATCTTTAACAAACTATCTACCTTCCATCAGACAAACTTTCACAGATGTGCATATCTAACCAATAGATTCTTCAACCAAAGGTAACAAAACTTGTTTCTTACCATCAACCCAAATAGAATATCTATTCAATCTTCCATCATGTATAGTATGTCTATCATATTGCCAAGGTCTACCCAAAAAAAATATGACAACAATCCATAGGCATAATATCACACAACACCTTATCATAATACTTGCCAATTCTCAGATTCACAAAACATTGTTCGCTCACCATTAATGTACGATCATCCTTGATCCATGAGATCTGATAGGGTTTTAGATGTTTCATCCTATCCAATTGCAAATTTGCAACCATTTCCTCAGATGCTAGATTATCCGAGATTCCATTGTCGACAATCACTTTCCAAACTTTGTCTGCAAATCTACATCTGGTCTTGAACAAACTTTTTCTGATCGGATCTTCCATATCCTTCTCACTCCATAGTATTCTTCAGATCATGAAATTTTGTTCCTTCTCAACTTCATTTGGTGACTCCTCTTGCACAAATGAATTTATGCTACTACTGCCTTTCTTTCTTACATGTGTACACTCAAAGGATTTATGTCCTTCTCCATCACAATTGTAACAAGTGACATGGAATCCTTTTCTTCTATAACCACCTTTGGAGTAATTACCTCTTCCTCGATATGAATTTCCACCTTTCCATTTAGTCTTTCCTTTGTCTTGAGATGTGTCTAAATTTTACTTGTCTGGTTCATATCTACTGTTCTCACCATGAGATCTACCTCTTCGTCTAGGGAGTCTACCACCTCTACCTCTTTGTCTTTGTTCATATCTTCTATTCAACTTTTCCTCAGCTTTTAGGGAAAATTGGTATTTCTCCTCAATGCTTTCCATCTTGACCAAACTGATTTCATCTTGTATGGAACTTCTCTAGCCATTCAAGTATCTTGCTACTCTTTCCACTTCATCTTCAACATGTCTAGATATGATGTCCAATCTGTAGAATTCTTTAGTATAGTCTTTTACTAATTTCTCTTTTTGCTTGAAAATTTGCATTCACTGGATTAGGTTAATCTTATAATCACAAGGTAAAAAATTTCCTTTCAATTTGTTTACCATCTTGTCCCATACCTTTCTTTTTTCTTTACCTTTCTTCTTTTGATCCAATTGCATATGTTCCCACCATAGGGATGCATGTCCTTTCAACTTTGTGCTTGCAATCTTCACCTTCTTATCCTTTGCCACATTCTCATATTTAAAATACTTTTGCATCTCAGTTATTATGTCAATCAATTCATCAAAATCCGATTTTCCACTATACTCAGGAGGATTAAACTAAGGTGAGGATTTCAAACTTGTTAAAGCTCATAGGAATCTCTCTTCTTCCTGATTCATCATAGGTGTAGGTGTAGCTTCGCCTTGAATCTCTTCCATTTTATCATCACTAACATCATCAAGATGTCTTCTTCTATGTTGGGCTATCTTAACAGCTTCCAATCTAGTAGCCATCTATCTAAGCATATCAGCTAGACCTAGATCTGCATTTCCTCTCCCATGAACCATCTTGAACCCCTCTACAATTGTAGGTCAGATTACAATCTGCCACCCCAAAATAATACCAACTAGGTAAGGATTTCAAGAAGGAACTTAGATCTCACCACGCTTAGATACCACTTGACACAAGGAGGGGAACATACATGGGGCCAAAGGCACTCCCAACTACCAAACCACCTTGTAGAACCAATGTGGAAGCAAAACAACATAGTAAGAGAAGAAAAGAAGGAATCCTTTATATTAACTTGATAAAAATCATTACATGCAGGGTTGTAAAGCCTTCCCAATTTCGGCCATATATTCAATGAATTATAATAAGATATTCATACAACTGAGATCACAGGCCTTTGATCTCAATATCTAAACATTTTCCTTCTTGCTCTAAGAATCATTGCCTAAACTAAGAACATGCAAAAGAATATATAGAAGAGTCCACCAAATAGGTTGGTTCTCTAATCCATAAGAGAGACCTAGATTTAGGTCTACACAAATCCCAATGAGAGGCCCCAAATGGATTTAGAAAAAAAAATTAACTAAAGAAGTTGGCCAAAGATCCAACTCCCAAAAATAAGCATCTCGGGTAGGAGATCACCAAAAATCAGTAACTGTCGGTAAGAGCATAACTGAGAAACATAAGACCAACCCGAGCGATAGAGACACGGGTAGGAGATCACCAAAAATCAGTAACTATCGGTAAGAGCATAACTAAGAAACATAAGACCAACCCGAGCGATAGAGACAAGTATGACCGAGAAGCAGGGAACAAAATTCAAGCATCAAAAGAGAAACCTGAGCAATAGAAAATAAAAAAGCATGCCCGAGCAACATGACTCGAGTAGAAGAACTAAGCATTACTGAGCGATAGGAATAAGCATGCCCAAGCAATAGAACCCAAGCAACATACAAACTTTACCGAACAACAAATCCTGAGAAGCAGAGTATTTCCCGAGCAGCTTCTAAACAAAAACAAACATATTTTTGGTTTAGCAGGATTGCCAATTTCCCAAGATGCTCCTACGTCACAAGGGTACTCCCATCTATCTGACCAACTTGTAGAACAATTCGGAAGCAACAAAACAAAAAGGGAGAGAAAGAAAGCCAAATATTATTATTATTTCATCAAACATTATACATGTCAGGCTATAAGGCCTTCCTGGTTACGATAATACACATTCAAGTCTTTAAAGAATAATCTTCATTTATGTGAGGTCCCAAACCTGTGATCCAAATCTTATGTTAGAATTCCTACCAAAACTGCCTCCAACACTAAGAACATAAACTAAATATATACAAGAGACAAAAAAAGAGTTTGGCACTAAAGATCCTAAAGATCCAACATAGAAACAACAAAGACCCATATTTATGTCCACACACATCCCAATGAGAGACCCCAACATTAATTATACTATGGAAATTAAATGCATATGTCGGCTAGAAGATCCAATGTCTAAAAACCAGCTCAGTGATAACGACTACCAAGCACAAAGACCAGTTGGTGCTAACCACCAAGCAACCAAGAACAACCATCGAGACCTAGTCAATGAAGCTAGCCAAAAAAATTAACCAAGCCCAAGTGGTGAAACAAAAAACCTTCAACCAACCAAGCAAAGCAGTTACCGAGCACTTTACCAAGTAGTCTCCAACAAGCTACTGAACCAAAAAAAAATATTTTCTATTGATACAGGATTGTCAGGACCCCAAGATGCTCCTACATCAAGATCAAATTTCACCATGTCCTTGTCATTTTTGACTGAAATTTTTGGTACATGTTAGTTTCATCTTCTTATTTTCATTTCTTTCAATTTTATCTCGATATCAGTTTTTATTAGCCTATTTTAATCATCTTTTAGTGACTTTTCTAATATATCAATTGCATTACATAATGATTCCCTTTTCATTTCAATTACATTATTTAGTGAAGGACAAGTCATATTTCCAATTAGTTCTTGCATCAACTCTTGAGTCATGTGAGATATTATTCCTTCCTAATGTGCAATTCATGAATTGGGGAAGTAATTTGCTTGGTATGTTTTATGTTGCAATTGTCTCCCTATTTTCCCATTGTACATTTTGGTGAACCCGACGTGTTACATTTCCATTATAAATTTGGTGTTATATTCCCTTTATGTGCTTATAGGTTCACCTATTGTACATTTTGGTGAACCCAACTTATTATATTTCCTTTCTGATTTTTGTGTTAGATTCCCTTTATGTTCTTCTTCTTTAGATATATATATCCACTTGTGCATGGTTTACATTACATACTTGAATTTGATAGTTAGATGTACTTTTCATAAAAGATCTTCTTTTCTTGGATTGAATGTCTCTTACAATTGCATTATATCTATATCTTTCCTCTCATTCCCTTGTGCATGAGTGCTATCACTTTGAGTCCTACTTATAGCATTCTGGTTAGGAGAAGTCATAGGCTTATGGGTTCCTTTGATCTTGAGAATTCTTTCTTTCCTAGGAACCTTGATGAGACCAACATGCTAATGACATCAATCCTATCATGTAGAAACACTCTTTACATTCTTATCATGATGAAGATGAGGCTTTATGAGTTCTTGCTATGCAAGTCCAAAAACATTCCAATGAGTTTGATAAATTTGAACAATGGTTAGGACAAGAAAACTCTAATAGATTTAGCGATGCTAATGTGTCAAAATATTTCAAACCTTTTGTAGCGGTTTCTCTTATGACCATAGGTTCATGGAAAAACTATTTACTATAACCTTTTGAGACAAATCCTTGCAATGGTATTTTTCTTTGCCTCCTTATTCTATCGACTCTTTTCAAATGATTGTCAATGCTTTCATTCAACAATTTCAAAACATTGGTCCTAAGATTTCTTTGACTGATTTAATGCATTGTAAACAAGGTGTTAAAGAAAATGTGACTAATTTCATTGGTAGATTTAAGCATTTATGTGCTCATATTTCTTATCCTATGCCTAATATTGATGCTTAAAGAATTTTCATTGCTATTTTACAAAAGGCAATAGAGATCAGATTCTACTTTCTAAATCTCTTCTTTTACTTAATTATGTACAATGCTTCATAATTATCAGTTTCAAGTGATTCACTTTGAGAGAACTACTCCAATGGCTCTGGTGGATAAGAGTGATGTCACATCCAATAATTTTTAACAAGTTTCAGAAACCAAAGAAATTCATTAAGATCAATAAGTCATACAACAATGATGAGCAAGTGGTAGCAAAATCCAAAGGTGTGCCTCCTTTGTCATCTATTTTTAGACTTTCTCGTAACTTTACTCACCTTTTTTAATCTTTTCATAATGTGATGTTGATGTTTATTAATGCTAAAGTGTTAACTCTCCCTCCTATTAAGCCTATTGACACATCTAAACATTTACCCAAATACTTTGATCACAAAGCTTTCTGTCAATACCATTGTCAACCTAGTCATGACACTAAAAAGTGTTTCCATTTGAAATATGGTATTCAAGACCTCATTGATTATAATGCTATATCTATTGAGGGTGTGAATGATCAAGGAAAAAAAACCCTTAGCACCTCCTAACCAAAACTTACAAATTTATACCGACCCTTTACCTTCTCATTTGACAAATTTGTCTTCTTCTTCTACTCATGTTGTTGACTATGATGATAAATATAATGAAGCAAACAACATTGTCAACCTCATTGATAAAACCAAACCTAAACATAAACCTATACTTGAGCTTTGTATTACCATTTACCCTACTGAGATATTTGAAGCACCTAATAATCCTCTATCTATTGTGGAAAAGGTTAATGGCCTTCATTCTTGTGGTGTCCTTATTGACCCTACTCACATGATGAATGCGATAAATTATGAGCATATTTTCACTAGACAATTGCAACATGGTTTTGATGATAAATTTGATGTTATGATCCAAGCTTGCAATGTTTTCCTTTATTCTTCACAGGGTTCTATTTTATTTCCTGTTGAAATTGGAGGAAGAAATTTAAATGTTACCTTTACTGTGGTACCAACTTCTAATCATTTTTAATTCAAACTTGGTCTTCCTTGGCTTATCTCCATGAAATATGTGGCCTCTCCTATTCATGAGTATTTTAAATTTCCTCACAATAGACAGATAATGATTGTTAACAATAGCCTCTATCAACCTTTAGTGCCTAGAGAGTCTATTGACCTTGACTTATTTTGGCCTTTTATGCCTCAACCAAACTAACCTTGTCATGATAACCTCTTTTGATCATATCAAGCCTACAATATCCAAAAGATTTGTGAACTTAGAAAGTATAAGGATATTCAATCTCCTTGTCCTAGATGCAGAATTCTTCCTAAACCTCATATATATGCTTTAGTTCCACCTCTTATATCTTATAAACATTATGCTAATGTTTTCTCTCAACCTAGTGTGGTTTCTTCTATTCTTCCCCCTAAAGAAGAAAAGGACCAGATGTTGATCGATCCTAAACCATGTCAAATTTCTAGCAAAACTAAATGTAATAATCATTCTCATGACTACCACCATAAACATCATGCTAGATCCCATCAACGTGCTTCCCAAACCATTCCTTCACCTAAAAAACCCATTGATGCTTTGATTCCCTTTGACCAACCTATGCTTCAACCAAAGGAGGATGTTAATTTTAAAAATATGAAACTAAAAAAACACGATAATGTTAGGAATAATAGTCCACAAGCACAACTGAGAGGGAGGGTGAATAAGTTGTGATACAGAATATTAAAATTTATACTTTATAAACCAAAACTTTAATGCAAATGATAACACAGTAAATGCCAACACAATAACACAATACTTGTTGTCAAGGAAACCCTATTAAAGTTAAAACCCCAATGGGAATTAGCACCCACAAATGATGTACTGAGAGTATAGTATCCATGTTAAAAGATTTATCCCTGTTAGGAGCTTATTACAACATTATAGTACATAGTCCTTGTTAGAGGACAGACCCTATTAGGAGTCAAGAGTAATAGTGGCCTCACTACCAAGGCACACTTCCCAAAGAAGGTTAAAACCACCCTCAAGGATTTACAATCCGAACAAGTGTATATAGAAAATATAGAATCCAGTGAACTGTCTAATAGCACCTATCTTTGCTTGGTCAGTTCCAATGAAGTATTATAATCACCAACTCTTCTCTACATACAATAGTCAAACAAGCCTCACATCTTCCACACTTCTCTATCTTTCAAATAACTTCTCATCATACATACATATTTTCAAAAGAAAAGATCTCACATATATACCCTATTACAATAATTGATTAGGTCAGCCAATTAAGCTTTCCCAATATACAAATAATTATTTAGGTTGGAAAATTAAGTCTTTCCAATATAAAAATAATTATTTAACCCCTTACTAAGATACACAAGGTACCTAAAATAGGTAAACATAAATTACAATACATGATATATACTCCAAGATCCATTATCCACAATCACAATCCATAATACACGTGACATCTCTGAAGTCAGCACCAAATTGGTCTCCTCCAGAATACACGCCATAGATGACATGACCAACATGTTCACAATAATCAATCAACAAAGAAAATTCCTCAATCTATCTTCTATCATCCCTCAAGCTCACATCACCTGAAACATCTTTGCCTATAAGATATACCCAAAACACAGAGACTTTCTCTGTCTAGCATCACTGTCGCAGTCCAGAAACTAGTCTTAACTAAAAAATCTATAACATTACTAATATGGAATATTAAGCCAAGAAACCTTATGAATAAGGTCATCACACATCCTTCTCCATATGATTATCTTCTATAGTTCTAAATCATCCTTGCAGTGTCCGTACTCTTCTGTCATTTATCATACAATAGTAATAATTAGTTTGTTCTCTCTATAGAAACATATGTTGACATCAGTCACAAAGCATGAATATCAAAAACATCAAAAGTACCCAAATATGATATCATCCAACAATCTCCCCCTTTGGAATTGATGGAAAGATATGGGAAAATCCATCAACCCAAAAAGTACTCTCTCTTAATATAATCTTCTCAATATCCTCAACACAAATCTTCCCAAAATAGTAGGGAATTTTACATAGAATCTTTCCCCCTTTGGAAGAAATGGAAAAGGGTGTCATAACTCATCTATAATATTATGTAAGGTGTAGCTTTTTCAATCTTCATGTCTAACATCCAGGTGCAAAAACACCCAAATGTGCTCTATAGTGTTCCTGCGATCACTCCCCCTAAGGAGTAGATCCATACATCAAGTCCAGAAAAATGATATAGCTCTGAAAGCCACTAGACTGATGCATACTAGCATCAATAAATTACCACTGGGAGGGTCTCTCACCCCAAGGATGCTTATGAGATATTCACAAGCATATTTTGACAAAGGTTTTGTAAATATATCTGCTATCTGTTCCTTTGTGCTAATATACTCTAGTCTAATCTCTTTCTCTGCTATCTTCTCCCTCGAAAAATAATACTTAATAGAAATATTTTTAGTCTTTGAGTGCATTACAAGATTCTTTGACATATTCATTATTCTAGTGTTATCACAATGAATAGCTAATGGTTCTTCAAAAACTATTCCAATGTCCTTCAAAATTTGTTTCATCCAAACAACTTGTGTACAATTTATTGTAGCAGCAACATACTCTTATTCAGAGGTAGACTGAGCAATACAGTCATGTTTCTTACTTCACCAAGAAACCATCCTTTTCCCAAGGAAAAATGCTCCACCACTTTTACTCTTTCTATCATCCACATTACCTGCCTAATCAACATCACTGTAAGCCTGTAAAACAAAGTCATCAAATTTTTCATACCACAATCCATACTCTATTGTTCCTTTCAAGTATCTGGAAATTCTTTTCACAATAGCAAGGTGTGTCTCTTTAGGATATGCTTGATATCTTAGCACAATTCCAACTAAATTGGAAATATCTGGTCTAGTATGAGTTAGATATTGTATACCACCAATCATCAATCTGTACTTTGTCTAAAAAACACTTTGAGTCTCATCATTACTAGTCATTTTGTATCCAGTCACCATGGGTGTCCCAACAGGTTTACAATCTTCCATTCTAAACTTCTTCAACATTTCCTTAAGATACTTGGTCAGAGATATAAAAATTCCATTCTTGCTCTAATTTATTTGCAAATGACCAAGAAGAAATTTCATCTCTCCAATCATTGACATTTCAAATTCCTTTTCCATTTCTTCAAAGAACTTCTTACTCATCTTACCATTGCCTCCAAAAATGACATCATCAACAAAAACTTCTATGTTCAAAATTCCATCTTCATCAATTCTTACATATAAATTACTATCTGCATTACCTTTTTTGAAACCAAGACAAATTAGATACTTGTCTATTATTGCATAACATGCTCGCGGTGCTTGTTTCAATCCATACAATGATTTCTTCAACTTACAAACCATGTCTTCATTTTATGTCAAAGGAAATCCATCGAGTTTCTCTATGTATACTTCTTCTTCCAAATCTCCAATTAGGAATGCTGATTTCATATCCATCTGATATACTTTAAAGTTTTTATGTGGGGCATAGGCAAGAAATAATCTTACAACCTCTAACCTAGCAACATGAAAAAATGTTTCTTCAAAGTCTATGCCTTCTCGTTGCGAGTAGCCTTTACAAACCATTATAGCCTTATTTCTTACCATTGTTCCTTCTTGATCTATTTTGTTCCTGAAAACCCAATTAGTTCCTATCAAATTTTTGTTCTTAGGTCTTGGAACAAATTTTGAGGTATTGTTTTTCTTTATCTGTTCAAGTTCTTCTTCCATAGCTTTAGTCCAAGATTCATCTTTACATGTTTCATCAGTAGTTTTCGGTTCAACTTGAGAAATCAAACAAATTTCATCTCTTACTTTAGATCTAGTCATCATTCCTTTATTTGCATCACCAATGATTTGACCTTCAG
>MU224048.1:0-21509 GCA_018584345.1 Thuja plicata | reverse complement strand
TCAATGAAAATACAAACCATTAACTGATTTAATGCCTTGCATTATCTTCAACTTAAAATTATCAAACATTCAATCAGTTACATGTCATCATGAATATTCTTTCTTGATTGAAAATTCCTCTACTCGGTCATAATGGGAGAGAAACTTGCATCAATTAGAGAATATTTCTTTTGATTTGATTGATCTTGAGAAAATGGAGACTTTGAGATCTTGAGTTGGATGCTTGCCTTCAAATCTTGAATCCAAATCATCAATTTCTCTTTCTTACTGGAAATCTTAATCTCTTGATTTCCAAAATTCTTGCAGTTGATTAACTTATTGATTAATTCCGAATGAGGAGAAAGAAGGTCCTTTTATAGTAAATCTATCATTTCAGGATTCAAATTTGATCCAGGGCCACCACTATTGAAAACCTTGAAAGAAGACCTTGATATCAGGCTCTGGGCAAAATTTGGGCCCAAAACCCTAGGGACAGCCTGCCATTGGTGATGTGTCCCACATAGATCAAGCTCAAATTTGACTAGGACATTGGGGACAGTGAATAGGTGTGGGAAAAGAATAGATAGATCACATGGATCAAGCATAACTAACATTCAAACTTTGAAATCACCAAAGTGGGGCCTAATAGGTCCTAAAGCATCCAATTACGGGTGCTACCTTTTTAGGACTATAAATTTAGCCCCCACTTTAGAAAGACTATTAGACAAGCTCATGATGATAGTAAAGGAGATCAATGCATAAGAATGATCTTATCATGGTCAAGGATACAAAGAAGCCTCAAGCCCTCAAGTGACTCAAGTCTTCATAATATCTGAAACCAAGATAATAGAGGCATCACTCGAAAGATAGAGAAAGAGAAAGGAGGGAGATAAAGCATGATCACTAGCCTAGTAAGGGATTGCCTTACTATGGATCACAAAAAGGAAAACATTGAAAAGGATGGAATTGAAGGTCTAGAAAGTTGTGTTATGCTACTTAATCCACAAAAAAGATCAATCTTTAAGGGAAAAATTGTCGACATTAAGGGATTTGACAAGAGAATGATCAGGCCTAAGGAAAGTATTGTTTTCTTAGGGATCAATGAAAGTGATCCATTCTAAGGAAATAATTTTCTCCTTAGGTATCAAATAAGGGGGATCATTCCTTAAGGAAAGCCTTGTCTCCATTAGGGGATCCATGAGAGAGATTGCATCAAATGATTATGTACATGTGTGCAAAAATGTGAAACATGGAGTAGAGTGTATTCCCCCATGTTAAAGTGATCGCAAACTCCTTAATGGGAGAAATGGATTTAATGGTGCATACATGCACTCAAAAGAAATGTTTCCACTATGAGTTGTCCCTAAGAAAAGATAAATAAAGGGAAATGAACACATGAGAAAAGAGAGCACAGATGGGAAATAATAACTCTAGGGTCAGTATGATCATATTATAATACATGAGATATTATATCATAATGAAATTTCATAATTTCCCAAAGTTAGTAGAACTACAAGAAAAATGGAAGAATGTCATGTAAGAGATATGAAGAAGAGCCTTTTTGGGCTGACATCATGGAGACCAAAAAGAATAGGTAGCTACCATTTTGCATCATCCTCAATTAGACAACACAAAGGCACATTTATGAACAATGGAACATTTAAGAAAAAACATGTAATAACATATAGAAGAAGTGAGATACAAATAGAAGAATGTTTACAACATTCTGATTCCTTTATCAGCTGGCACCTACGGAGAAACCAAAGTCATTTAAAGAAATTTAAACAAAACATATAAAAAGAAACACATCATGGGGGAAGCACATCATGATAACCAAGAAAACACACAAAATCCACCTCACTAGAGGAGCTAGTCAAACATATCTTCTACCCTCTCATCTTCATCTATAGTGTTTAGGGTAGGTGGGAAACATGTAAGAGGAGAAACATCAAGCATGATAGATGGAAAAATAGCCAGTTTTGAACAAGGACCATATTGTGAAGATGGGTCACTTTTCTCATCATAAGGATCAAGAGACAATAGCTTTGAAAAAATAGCAGGTAAATCATGATTACCGTCAATAAGCTCAAACATATAATCAGAATCACTAGCATGAACATCATCATTAGTTTCATTAGGAACATCAAAAGTATCATCATCAAGAGTATCTTCTTCATGAAAAATAATTATAATAGAATTCAAGATATGAATAGAATTATCTATTGGATGATATCAGATTTGGGTACTACTGATGTTGTTAATATTCATGTTTTGTCACTGATGTCAATATATGTTTATGTGCAGAGAACAGACTGATTATTACTATTGTATTATGACTAACAAAAGAGTACAAAGACTATACGGATGATTCAGAATGATTGAAGATAATCATATGGAGAAGGATGTGCGATGACCTTATTCCTAAGGTCACTTGGCTTAATATTGCATATTAGTAATGTTACAGATGTTTTAGTGAAGACTACTTTCTTGACTATGACAGTGATGCTTGATAGAGAAAGTCTCTGTGTTTTGGGTATATATTATAGGTGAAGATGTTTTAGGTGATGCAAGATTAAGGGATGAGAGAAGAAAAATTAAGGAATGTTCATTTTTGATCGATTGTCATGAACATGTTGGTGATGTCAGTTGTGGCGTGTATTTTGGAGGAGACCTATTTGGGGCTGACTTTAGAGATGTAGCGTGTATTATGGATTATGAGCATGATTTGTAGATCTTGGACTATATATGGTGTATTGTAATTTATTTTAGCTTGTTTTAGGTACCTTGTGTATCTTAGCAAGGCATTAAAGAATTATTTATATATTGGAAATCATTAAGTGGCTGACCTAAATAGTTATTTGTATATTGGAAAGCCTTAAGTGGCCGACCCTAAATAATTATTTGTATATTCAGAAAGCTTAATTGGCCGACCTAATAAATTATTATAATAGGGTATATATGTGAGGTATTTTCTTTTGAAAAGATGTATGTATGATGAGAAGGTAATTGAAAGACAAAGAAGTGTGGAAGTTGAGAGGCTTGTTTGACTTCTAGATGTAGAGCAGAGTTGGTGATTATAATACTTCAATGAAACTGACCAAGCAAAGACAATTTCTATCAGACAGTTCACTGGATTTTATATTTTCTATATCCACTTTTTTGGATTGCAAATCCTTGAGGGTGGTTTTAATATTCTTTGGGAAGTGTGCCTAGGAAGTGAGCCTGCTATTACTCTTAACTCTTAACAGTGTCTATCCTCTAACAAGGACTATGTACTATAATGTTGTAATAAGCTCCTAACAGGGATTAATCTTTTAACAGTGATACTATACTCTCATTACATCATTTGTGGGTGCTAATTCCCACCAGAGTTTTACCTATAACAAGGTTTCCTCGACAACAAGTATTGTATTGGCATTTACTTTGTTATCATTTGCATTGAAGATTTGGTTTATAAAGATTAAAGTTTAATATTCTATATCACAACTGATTCACCCCCTCTAAGTTGTGCTTGTGGATTGTTATTCCTAACAATTGGTATCAGAGCTACTATTCCTTATAGAGAAATCTTAACAGCTAGAGGTGATCCCAAAGATGACTTACTACAAGAAGGATAGTCTAAAATTTGATCCTGAAAACTTTGACAGTTGGAAGAACAAGATGAGAATGCATTTTCTATGATTGGGAATCTACTACTGAATGATGACAAAAAAGAAGGAAAAGATAGTGAATGAGGATTAATTGGAGAAGGCTATTGAAGATAATAAGAATATATTTTCATGTAGTATAGTTAGAAGGGAATCATTGATCAACACACTTTCTGAAGGTGAATTTATAGAAGTAAAAGACTTGGTTTCTACACATGAGATTCAAACAAGATTGGAAGCACTGTATATAGGAGATATCTTTACTAAACAAGAAAAGCTACAAAAATGGAAGACAAAGATGGAATCAATGAAGATGAGAGATGATGAGAACATTAGGGCATATTCATAAAGAATTATTGAAGTGGTTACTGGAATTAGAAACTTTGGAGGCACTTACAGTGAGGAAGAAGTGATTGCAAAGTTACTCAGATCTTTCACACCTGTATACAAAACTAAAGTACAATCTATAGAGGAGATTACACCTTTGACACCAAGATTCACTAGAGATATGTTGATTAGAAAATTAACTACTTTTGAGACCACAGAACTAGGAGATTCTTTACCTAAATTAGAGTCAGCATTCAAGGTGACTGTCCATAGAAACAAAAAGACCTTAATTGGAATTGCAAGCACCAACAATAGTGACTTGAGAGAAGAACTTGGAGACTATGTTGATGAATGGGAACAGATACAAGAGGAAGAAAGGGAGCTAGATGAAGTGGTAGCCCTGCTTGCTAGAAGAGAAGAGAGAGGTAAGGGTAAATTTAAAGGCAAGTTACCTTTGAAATGTTTTTCATGTAACAAGATTGGTCATTTTTCATCTTGATGTCCTACAAGGGTTCCAAATCATAAACCTAAGTTTTACAAATCAAATTATTCAAAAGACAAGGAATTTTATTATGTTAGTGAAGGTGTATCTAATGATGATGTTGATTATGATGAAATTGGATTATTTATATTAAGGATGATGAACCTATACATGAAAAAAAATTGTTAGTATCTCTTGTTTAAAATAAATCTGAATGGTTTATAGATACCGGTTGTTCACATCATATGACTGGAGATAAAAAAAAATTTTGTGAGTCTAAAAAGATATGATGGTGGTGTTGTTATATTTGGTGTCAATACTCCTAGGCTTATCATTGGAGTTGGATCTATTTCTCTTGATGGAAAGACTAATACTGATAATGTACTGCTTGTTTATGGAAAAGCATAATCTGTTGAGTGTTGGGCGGCTAGTGGAAAAAGGTTACCAATTGAAATTCATTGATGGGAAATATTCTATCAAAAGTAAATCATGAGACTTGATCACATCTGGTACTAAATATAGAGGTATGTATTTGAATTGAATACATCTGACGCTTCTTGTTTTATTGCGAAGGTTGATGATAGTTGGTTATGCAATAGAAAATTTTGTCATGTTAACTTTGATAGCATTGTGAAGGCAAGTATGAAAAATAATGTAAGAGATCTACCTAAGATTGTGAAACCATCTAACACTATGTTTAGAGAGTGTGTTATGGGGAAGCAGAGTAGAAGCAGTTTTAAAAGAAAATCTTATTCGCCAAAAGGGAAGTTGGATCTGGTACATACAGATCTTTGTGGTCCTACAAGAACAAGATCTTATTATGGTGAAAGGTACTTTATACTTTTGTTGATGATCTTTCTAGAATGATTTGGGTTACATATTTGAGAGAGAGATCTGAAGAATTTGATAAATTCAAGTTATTCAAAGCAAAAGTTGAGAATGAATTTGGTTTGAAGATAAAATGTTTGAGGTCAAACAGAGGTGGTGATTTTACATTAGATTTATTTAATACCTACTGTGAAGAGCATGGAATATTCAGATAGACATCTACACCTAGGACACCAAAACAGACTAGGATTGAAGAGAGAAGAAACATAACAATATTAGAAGCTACATGAACTATGTTAATGGAATGAACCATATCACATGTTCATTGGAGAGAAGCTATTGGTACTTCTATGTACTCATTGAACAAAATTTAGATTAGAGAAGGTACAGGCAAGAATCCGTATGAATTATGGTTTGATCATACACCTATTCTAAAATAATTTAGAATATTTGGAAGTAAATGCTATATCAAAAGAGATGATGAGATAGGGAAGTTTGATGGTAGAAGTGATGAAGGTATTTTCCTTGGTTATTCTACTAAGAGAAAAGCATATAAATGTCTCAATTTGAGATTGAGGAAGTTGATTGAAGCGCTAATGTGAGGATAGATGAAAAGTTTGAGATTCGTGAATGAATGTATGACTGTGGTCAGATTCTAGAGATAAAATAGGTTCCTACTGAACCTATAGAACCTTTGATGGTTGATGATGAGATTGAAGATGAATTAATTGAGCTTACTGAGACTCCTAAGACTCCAAGGTATTTTAAGAAGAACCATTCTGAAGGTCAAATCATTGGTGATGCAAATAAAGGAATGATGACTAGATCTAAAGTAAGAGATGAAATTTGTTTGATTTCTCAAGTTGAACCGAAAACTACTGATGAAACATGTAAAGATGAATCTTGGACTAAAGCTATGGAAGAAGAACTTGAACAGATAAAGAAAAACAATACCTCAAAATTTGTTCCAAGACCTAAGAACAAAAATTTGATAGGAACTAATTGGGTTTTCAGGAACAAAATAGATCAAGAAGGAACAATGGTAAGAAATAAGGCTATAATGGTTTGTAAAGGCTACTCGCAACGAGAAGGCATAGACTTTGAAGAAACATTTTTTCATGTTGCTAGGTTAGAGGTTGTAAGATTATTTCTTGCCTATGCCCCACATAAAAACTTTAAAGTATATCAGATGGATATGAAATCAGCATTCCTAATTGGAGATTTGGAAGAAGAAGTATACATAGAGAAACTCGATGGATTTCCTTTGACATAAAATGAAGACATGGTTTGTAAGTTGAAGAAATCATTGTATGGATTGAAACAAGCACCGCGAGCATGTTATGCAATAATAGACAAGTATCTAATTTGTCTTGGTTTCAAAAAAGGTAATGCAGATAGTAATTTATATGTAAGAATTGATGAAGATGGAATTTTGAACATAGAAGTTTTTGTTGATGATGTCATTTTTGGAGGCAATGGTAAGATGAGTAAGAAGTTCTTTGAAGAAATGGAAAAGGAATTTGAAATGTCAATGATTGGAGAGATGAAATTTCTTCTTGGTCATTTGCAAATAAATTAGAGCAAGAATGGAATTTTTATATCTCTGACCAAGTATCTTAAGGAAATGTTGAAGAAGTTTAGAATGGAAGATTGTAAACCTGTTGGGACACCCATGGTGACTGGATACAAAATGACTAGTAATGATGAGACTCAAAGTGTTTTTTAGACAAAGTACAGATTGATGATTGGTGGTATACAATATCTAACTCATACTAGACCAGATATTTCCAATTTAGTTGGAATTGTGCTAAGATATCAAGCATATCCTAAAGAGACACACCTTGCTATTGTGAAAAGAATTTCCAGATACTTGAAAGGAACAATAGAGTATGGATTGTGGTATGAAAAATTTGATGACTTTGTTTTACAGGCTTACAGTGATGTTGATTAGGCAGGTAATGTGGATGATAGAAAGAGTAAAAGTGGTGGAGCATTTTTCCTTGGGAAAAGGATGGTTTCTTGGTGAAGTAAGAAACATGACTGTATTGCTCAGTCTACCTCTGAATAAGAGTATGTTGCTGCTACAATAAATTGTACACAAGTTGTTTGGATGAAACAAATTTTGAAGGACATTGGAATAGTTTTTGAAGAACCATTAGCTATTCATTGTGATAACACTAGAATAATGAATATGTCAAAGAATCTTGTAATGCACTCAAAGACTAAAAATATTTCTATTAAGTATTATTTTTCGAGGGAGAAGATAGCAGAGAAAGAGATTAGACTAGAGTATATTAGCACAAAGGAACAGATAGCAGATATATTTACAAAACCTTTGTCAAAATATGCTTGTGAATATCTCATAAGCATCCTTGGGGTGAGAGACCCTCCCAGTGGTAATTTATTGATGCTAGTATGCATCAGTCTAGTGGCTTTCAGAGCTATATCATTTTTCTGGACTTGATGTATGGATCTACTCCTTAGGGGGAGTGATCGCAGGAACACTATAGAGCACATTTGGGTGTTTTTGCACCTGGATGTTAGACATGAAGATTGAAAAAGCTACACCTTACATAATATTATAGATGAGTTATGACACCCTTTTCCATTTCTTCCAAAGGGGGAAAGATTCTATGTAAAATTCCCTACTATTTTGGGAAGATTTGTGTTGAGGATATTGAGAAGATTATATTAAGAGAGAGTACTTTTTGGGTTGATGGATTTTCCCATATCTTTCCATCAATTCCAAAGGGGGAGATTGTTGGATGATATCATATTTGGGTACTTTTGATGTTTTTGATATTCATGCTTTGTGACTGATGTCAACATATGTTTCTATAGAGAGAACAAACTAATTATTACTATTGTATGATAAATGACAGAAGAGTACGGACACTGCAAGGATGATTTAGAACTATAGAAGATAATCATATGGAGAAGGATGTGTGATGACCTTATTCATAAGGTTTCTTGGCTTAATATTCCATATTAGTAATGTTATAGATTTTTTAGTTAAGACTAGTTTCTGGACTGCGACAGTGATGCTAGACAGAGAAAGTCTCTGTGTTTTGGGTATATCTTATAGGCAAAGATGTTTCAGGTGATGTGAGCTTGAGGGATGATAGAAGATAGATTGAGGAATTTTCTTTGTTGATTGATTATTGTGAACATGTTGGTCATGTCATCTATGGCGTGTATTCTGGAGGAGACCAATTTGGTGCTGACTTCAGAGATGTCACGTGTATTATGGATTGTGATTGTGGATAATGGATCTTGGAGTATATATCATGTATTGTAATTTATGTTTACCTATTTTAGGTACCTTGTGTATCTTAGTAAGGGGTTAAATAATTATTTTTATATTGGAAAGACTTAATTTTCCAACCTAAATAATTATTTGTATATTGGGAAAGCTTAATTGGCTGACCTAATCAATTATTGTAATAGGGTATATATGTGAGATCTTTTCTTTTGAAAATATGTATGTATGATGAGAAGTTATTTGAAAGATAGAGAAGTGTGGAAGATGTGAGGCTTGTTTGACTATTGTATGTAGAGAAGAGTTGGTGATTATAATACTTCATTGGAACTGACCAAGCAAAGATAGGTGCTATTAGACAGTTCACTGGATTCTATATTTTCTATATACACTTGTTCGGATTGTAAATCCTTGAGGGTGGTTTTAACCTTCTTTGGGAAGTGTGCCTTGGTAGTGAGGCCACTATTACTCTTGACTCCTAATAGGGTCTGTCCTCTAACAAGGACTATGTACTATAATGTTGTAATAAGCTCCTAACAGGGATAAATCTTTTAACATGGATACTATACTCTCAGTACATCATTTGTGGGTGCTAATTCCCATTGGGGTTTTAACTTTAATAGGGTTTCCTTGACAACAAGTATTGTGTTATTGTGTTGGCATTTACTGTGTTATCATTTGCATTAAAGTTTTGGTTTATAAAGTATAAATTTTAATATTCTGTATCACAACTTATTCACCCTCCCTCTCAGTTGTGCTTGTGGACTATTATTCCTAACATTATCGTGTTTTTTTAGTTTCATATTTTTAAAATTAACATCCTCCTTTGGTTGAAGCATAGGTTGGTCAAAGGGAATCAAAGCATCAATGGGTTTTTTAGGTGAAGGAATGGTTTGGGAAGCACGTTGATGGGATCTAGCATGATGTTTATGGTGGTAGTCATGAGAATGATTATTACATTTAGTTTTGCTAGAAATTTGACATGGTTTAGGATCGATCAACATCTGGTCCTTTTCTTCTTTAGGGGGAAGAATAGAAGAAACCACACTAGGTTGAGAGAAAACATTAGCATAATGTTTATAAGATATAAGAGGTGGAACTAAAGCATATATATGAGGTTTAGGAAGAATTCTGCATCTAGGACAAGGAGATTGAATATCCTTATACTTTCTAAGTTCACAAATCTTTTGGATATTGTAGGCTTGATATGATCAAAAGAGGTTATCATGACAAGGTTAGTTTGGTTGAGGCATAAAAGGCCAAAATAAGTCAAGGTCAATAGACTCTCTAGGCACTAAAGGTTGATAGAGGCTATTGTTAACAATCATTATCTGTCTATTGTGAGGAAATTTAAAATACTCATGAATAGGAGAGGCCACATATTTCATGGAGATAAGCCAAGGAAGACCAAGTTTGAATTAAAAATGATTAGAAGTTGGTACCACAGTAAAGGTAACATTTAAATTTCTTCCTCCAATTTCAACAGGAAATAAAATAGAACCCTGTGAAGAATAAAGGAAAACATTGCAAGCTTGGATCATAACATCAAATTTATCATCAAAACCATGTTGCAATTGTCTAGTGAAAATATGCTCATAATTTATCGCATTCATCATGTGAGTAGGGTCAATAAGGACACCACAAGAATGAAGGCCATTAACCTTTTCCACAATAGATAGAGGATTATTAGGTGCTTCAAATATCTCAGTAGGGTAAATGGTAATACAAAGCTCAAGTATAGGTTTATGTTTAGGTTTGGTTTTATCAATGAGGTTGACAATGTTGTTTGCTTCATTATATTTATCATCATAGTCAACAACATGAGTAGAAGAAGAAGACAAATTTGTCAAATGAGAAGGTAAAGGGTCGGTATAAATTTGTAAGTTTTGGTTAGGAGGTGCTAAGGGTTTTTTTTCCTTGATCATTCACACCCTCAATAGATATAGCATTATAATCAATGAGGTCTTGAATACCATATTTCAAATGGAAACACTTTTTAGTGTCATGACTAGGTTGACAATGGTATTGACAGAAAGCTTTGTGATCAAAGTATTTGGGTAAATGTTTAGATGTGTCAATAGGCTTAATAGGAGGGAGAGTTAACACTTTAGCATTAATAAACATCAACATCACATTATGAAAAGATTAAAAAAGGTGAGTAAAGTTACGAGAAAGTCTAAAAATAGATGACAAAGGAGGCACACCTTTGGATTTTGCTACCACTTGCTCATCATTGTTGTATGACTTATTGATCTTAATGAATTTCTTTGGTTTCTGAAACTTGTTAAAAATTATTGGATGTGACATCACTCTTATCCACCAGAGCCATTGGAGTAGTTCTCTCAAAGTGAATCACTTGAAACTGATAATTATGAAGCATTGTACATAATTAAGTAAAAGAAGAGATTTAGAAAGTAGAATCTGATCTCTATTGCCTTTTGTAAAATAGCAATGAAAATTCTTTAAGCATCAATATTAGGCATAGGATAAGAAATATGAGCACATAAATGCTTAAATCTACCAATGAAATTAGTCACATTTTCTTTAACACCTTGTTTACAATGCATTAAATCAGTCAAAGAAATCTTAGGACCAATGTTTTGAAATTGTTGAATGAAAGCATTGACAATCATTTGAAAAGAGTCGATAGAATAAGGAGGCAAAGAAAAATACCATTGCAAGGATTTGTCTCAAAAGGTTATAGTAAATAGTTTTTCCATGAACCTATGGTCATAAGAGAAACCGCTACAAAAGGTTTGAAATATTTTGACACATTAGCATCGCTAAATCTATTAGAGTTTTCTTGTCCTAACCATTGTTCAAATTTATCAAACTCATTGGAATGTTTTTGGACTTGCATAGCAAGAACTCATAAAGCCTCATCTTCATCATGATAAGAATGTAAAGAGTGTTTCTACATGATAGGATTGATGTCATTAGCATGTTGGTCTCATCAAGGTTCCTAGGAAAGAAAGAATTCTCAAGATCAAAGGAACCCATAAGCCTATGACTTCTCCTAACCAGAATGCTATAAGTAGGACTCAAAGTGATAGCACTCATGCACAAGGGAATGAGAGGAAAGATATAGATATAATGCAATTGTAAGAGACATTCAATCCAAGAAAAGAAGATCTTTTATGAAAAGTACATCTAACTATCAAATTCAAGTATGTAATGTAAACCATGCACAAGTGGATATATATATCTAAAGAAGAAGAACATAAAGGGAATCTAACACAAAAATCAGAAAGGAAATATAATAAGTTGGGTTCACCAAAATGTACAATAGGTGAACCTATAAGCACATAAAGGGAATATAACACCAAATTTATAATGGAAATGTAACACGTCGGGTTCACCAAAATGTACAATGGGAAAATAGGGAGACAATTGCAACATAAAACATACCAAGCAAATTACTTCCCCAATTCATGAATTGCACATTAGGAAGGAATAATATCTCACATGACTCAAGAGTTGATGCAAGAACTAATTGGAAATATGACTTGTCCTTCACTAAATAATGTAATTGAAATGAAAAGGGAATCATTATGTAATGCAATTGATATATTAGAAAAGTCACTAAAAGATGATTAAAATAGGCTAATAAAAACTGATATCGAGATAAAATTGAAAGAAATGAAAATAAGAAGATGAAACTAACATGTACCAAAAATTTCAGTCAAAAATGACAAGGACATGGTGAAATTTGATCTTGATGTAGGAGCATCTTGGGGTCCTGACAATCCTGTATCAATAGAAAATATTTTTTTTTGGTTCAGTAGCTTGTTGGAGACTACTTGGTAAAGTGCTCGGTAACTGCTTTGCTTGGTTGGTTGAAGGTTTTTTGTTTCACCACTTGGGCTTGGTTAATTTTTTTGGCTAGCTTCATTGACTAGGTCTCGATGGTTGTTCTTGGTTGCTTGGTGGTTAGCACCAACTGGTCTTTGTGCTTGGTAGTCGTTATCACTGAGCTGGTTTTTAGACATTGGATCTTCTAGCCGACATATGCATTTAATTTCCATAGTATAATTAATGTTGGGGTCTCTCATTGGGATGTGTGTGGACATAAATATGGGTCTTTGTTGTTTCTATGTTGGATCTTTAGGATCTTTAGTGCCAAACTCTTTTTTTGTCTCTTGTATATATTTAGTTTATGTTCTTAGTGTTGGAGGCAGTTTTGGTAGGAATTCTAACATAAGATTTGGATCACAGGTTTGGGACCTCACATAAATGAAGATTATTCTTTAAAGACTTGAATGTGTATTATCGTAACCAGGAAGGCCTTATAGCCTGACATGTATAATGTTTGATGAAATAATAATAATATTTGGCTTTCTTTCTCTCCCTTTTTGTTTTGTTGCTTCCGAATTGTTCTACAAGTTGGTCAGATAGATGGGAGTACCCTTGTGACGTAGGAGCATCTTGGGAAATTGGCAATCCTGCTAAACCAAAAATATGTTTGTTTTTGTTTAGAAGCTGCTCGGGAAATACTCTGCTTCTCAGGATTTGTTGTTCGGTAAAGTTTGTATGTTGCTTGGGTTCTATTGCTTGGGCATGCTTATTCCTATCGCTCAGTAATGCTTAGTTCTTCTACTCGAGTCATGTTGCTCGGGCATGCTTTTTTATTTTCTATTGCTCAGGTTTCTCTTTTGATGCTTGAATTTTGTTCCCTGCTTCTCGGTCATACTTGTCTCTATCGCTCGGGTTGGTCTTATGTTTCTTAGTTATGCTCTTACCGATAGTTACTGATTTTTGGTGATCTCCTACCCGTGTCTCTATCGCTCGGGTTGGTCTTATGTTTCTCAGTTATGCTCTTACCGACAGTTACTGATTTTTGGTGATCTCCTACCCGAGATGCTTATTTTTGGGAGTTGGATCTTTGGCCAACTTCTTTAGTTAATTTTTTTTTCTAAATCCATTTGGGGCCTCTCATTGGGATTTGTGTAGACCTAAATCTAGGTCTCTCTTATGGATTAGAGAACCAACCTATTTGGTGGACTCTTCTATATATTCTTTTGCATGTTCTTAGTTTAGGCAATGATTCTTAGAGCAAGAAGGAAAATGTTTAGATATTGAGATCAAAGGCCTGTGATCTCAGTTGTATGAATATCTTATTATAATTCATTGAATATATGGCCGAAATTGGGAAGGCTTTACAACCCTGCATGTAATGATTTTTATCAAGTTAATATAAAGGATTCCTTCTTTTCTTCTCTTACTATGTTGTTTTGCTTCCACATTGGTTCTACAAGGTGGTTTGGTAGTTGGGAGTGCCTTTGGCCCCATGTATGTTCCCCTCCTTGTGTCAAGTGGTATCTAAGCGTGGTGAGATCTAAGTTCCTTCTTGAAATCCTTACCTAGTTGGTATTATTTTGGGGTGGCAGATTGTAATCTGACCTACAATTGTAGAGGGGTTCAAGATGGTTCATGGGAGAGGAAATGCAGATCTAGGTCTAGCTGATATGCTTAGATAGATGGCTACTAGATTGGAAGCTGTTAAGATAGCCCAACATAGAAGAAGACATCTTGATGATGTTAGTGATGATAAAATGGAAGAGATTCAAGGCGAAGCTACACCTACACCTATGATGAATCAGGAAGAAGAGAGATTCCTATGAGCTTTAACAAGTTTGAAATCCTCACCTTAGTTTAATCCTCCTGAGTATAGTGGAAAATCGGATTTTGATGAATTGATTGACATAATAACTGAGATGCAAAAGTATTTTAAATATGAGAATGTGGCAAAGGATAAGAAGGTGAAGATTGCAAGCACAAAGTTGAAAGGACATGCATCCCTATGGTGGGAACATATGCAATTGGATCAAAAGAAGAAAGGTAAAGAAAAAAGAAAGGTATGGGACAAGATGGTAAACAAATTGAAAGGAAATTTTTTACCTTGTGATTATAAGATTAACCTAATCCAGTGAATGCAAATTTTCAAGCAAAAAGAGAAATTAGTAAAAGACTATACTAAAGAATTCTACAGATTGGACATCATATCTAGACATGTTGAAGATGAAGTGGAAAGAGTAGCAAGATACTTGAATGGCTAGAGAAGTTCCATACAAGATGAAATCAGTTTGGTCAAGATGGAAAGCATTGAGGAGAAATACCAATTTTCCCTAAAAGCTGAGGAAAAGTTGAATAGAAGATATGAACAAAGACAAAGAGGTAGAGGTGGTAGACTCCCTAGACGAAGAGGTAGATCTCATGGTGAGAACAGTAGATATGAACCAGACAAGTAAAATTTAGACACATCTCAAGACAAAGGAAAGACTAAATGGAAAGGTGGAAATTCATATCGAGGAAGAGGTAATTACTCCAAAGGTGGTTATAGAAGAAAAGGATTCCATGTCACTTGTTACAATTGTGATGGAGAAGGACATAAATCCTTTGAGTGTACACATGTAAGAAAGAAAGGCAGTAGTAGCATAAATTCATTTGTGCAAGAGGAGTCACCAAATGAAGTTGAGAAGGAACAAAATTTCATGATCTGAAGAATACTATGGAGTGAGAAGGATATGGAAGATCCGATCAGAAAAAGTTTGTTCAAGACCAGATGTAGATTTGCAGACAAAGTTTGGAAAGTGATTGTCGACAATGGAATCTCGGATAATCTAGCATCTGAGGAAATGGTTGCAAATTTGCAATTGGATAGGATGAAACATCTAAAACCCTATCAGATCTCATGGATCAAGGATGATCGTACATTAATGGTGAGCGAACAATGTTTTGTGAATCTGAGAATTGGCAAGTATTATGATAAGGTGTTGTGTGATATTATGCCTATGGATTGTTGTCATATTTTTTTTGGGTAGACCTTGGCAATATGATAGACATACTATACATGATGGAAGATTGAATAGATATTCTATTTGGGTTGATGGTAAGAAACAAGTTTTGTTACCTTTGGTTGAAGAATCTATTGGTTAGATATGCACATCTGTGAAAGTTTGTCTGATGGAAGGTAGATAGTTTGTTAAAGATTTGAAAAGAAATGATATATGTTATGCTTTGATTCCTAACAAACCAAGTAAGAATATAGAGGATGACATTCCTGTAGAAATTAGAAAGTTACTCACTAAGTACAAGGAGATAATTTTAGATAATGTACCTGATGGTTTGCCACAAATGAGAGATATCAGTCATTGTATGGATCTGATTCCTGGAGCTAGTTTACCCTACAAAGCACCACATCGGTTAACACCTACCAAAAATGAAGAGTTGAACTGACAAGTTCATGAATTGTTGAACAAAGGTTTGATCCGAGAAAGTTTGAGCCAATGTGTAGTACCTATTGTATTGGCACCTAAGAAGAATGGAGAATGGTGATTATGCACTGATTCTAGAGAAATCAATAAGATCACAATAAAGTATAGGTTTCCTATACTGAGAACGGATGACATAATGGATTTTTTGAGTGGAGCAAGATATTTTACCAAAATTGATTTGAAAAGTGGATATCATCAAATCAGAATCAGAGAAGGAGATGAATGGAAGACTTCTTTCAAGACAAAAGAAGGTTTGTATGATTGGTTGGTTATGCCCTTTGGTTTAACTAATGCACTGAGTATATTTATGAGGTTAATGAATGAATTTCTGAAGAAATTCTTGAATAAGTTTGTGATTTTATATTTGGATGATATTCTGATATTCAGTAAGACTAGAGAAGAGAATTTGATGCATATAGGGCAAGTATTGCAGAGATTGAAAGAAGAAAAGTTACTAATAAATCTGAAGAAGTGTTCCTTCATGAAAGAAGAGCTTGTGTATTTAGGCTTTGTGATTTCAGCAGATGGTTTGAAGATGGATCCTGAGAAGTTTGAGGCTATATTGAGCTGGCCTACACTTGAAAATGTCACTGGGGTAAGATCATTTAATGGATTGGCAATTTTTTACAGGAAGTTTATCATAAATTTTAGTTCTATTTGTAATGCTATGACTAAGACAATGAGAGGAGATAAAACAAAATTCAAATGGACACAAGGAGATGATAAGTGTTTTGAAACTTTGAAGCTGAAGGTTGCTAAATTACCTATGTTAGCCTTACCCAATTTTAAGAAGGTATTTCAAGTTGAATGTGATGCAAGTGGAAGTGCAATTAGAGTTGTGTTAACTCAAGAAGGTAAACCTATTGCTTTTTTTAGTGAAAATTTGAATGATGGAAAAAGGAAATATTTTTTCTATGATCAAGAGTTATATGCTATTGTTCAAGATATGAAGAAATGGAGACATTATTTGATGCCAAATGAATCTGTGTTGTATATTGATCATAAGGCTTTACAGTATTTGGGTAGTCAACATAAGTTGAATCAGAGACATATGAAATGGGTAGAATATTTACAGAGATTTACATTTGTGATCAAGCACAAGAGTGGAGTTTCTAACAGAGTTGTTGATGCCTTGAGTAGAATAAGATCTTTATTGAATGAAATGAGAATTGAAGTTGTTGGTTTTGATGACATGAGTAAATTGTATGAAAGGGATCCTGATTTTTTAGAGCAGTGGAGAGTGTGTAGAGAACCTAATTCAAATAATTTAAGTAAGTATGAATACTATTTCATTCAGGAAGATATGTTGTTCAAAGGTATTCAGTTGTGCATACCAAGAGGTTCAATGAGAACTATCTTGATAAAGGAGAAATATAGTAGTGGATTGGCTGGACACTTTGGTATTGATAAAACATTGAGTTTGCTGAAGGAGAGCTATTTTTGGCCTCAATTATTTAAGGATATTCATAAATTTGTGAGAAGTTGTGGATTTTGTCAAGTTGCAAAAGGAGTGAGTCAAAATATTGGTTTGTATATTACTATTCCTGAGAAACCTTGGACTGAAATCAACATGGATTTTGTTCTTGGCTTACCTAGGACAGCAAGAGGTAATGATTCTATATTTGATATGGTGGATAGATTTTCTAAGATGACACATTTCATAACATGTAAGAAAACATTAGATGCAGTACACATAGCAAATCTTTTCTTTAAGGAAATTGTCAGACTGCATGGATTACCAAGGAGTATCATCTCTGACTGAGACAGTAAGTTTGTTAGCTATTTTTGGAGAACACTTTGGAAGAATTTGGACACTGAGTTAAAGTTTAGTTCTACATTTCATCCACAGACTGATGGGAAAACAGAGGTTGTAAACTGAAGTTTGGGTAATTTGTTGAGATTCTTAGCTGGAGACACACCAAGTAATTGGGATTTGATGTTGGCACAACCAGATTTTACATACAACAGTTTAGTGAATAGAAGCACTGGAAAGACATCTTTTGAGATTGTTCATGGCACACAACCAAGGGATATATCAGATTTGAGAGATATTGTTGGAGAAGAGAAAAGAAGTGTTGAAGCTGAAGAATTTGCAGAATTTATGAACACATTGCATGAAGATGTAAAACAGAAGCTAGAGAAAATTAATCAGAAATACAAAGATAGTGCAAACAGATCAAGAAGACATAAAACATTTGAAGTTGGTGATGGAGTAATGGTTCATTTGAAGAAAGGAAGATTTACTATTAGAACATATGGTAAAGTGAAGATGAAGAAATTTGGTCCTTGTAAAATACTGAGAAGATTTGACAGTGGAAATGCTTATGAAGTTGAATTACCTGATGACATGGATATATCTCCTATATTCAATATCTCAAACTTATATGAATATTATGAACCTGATGAAGAAGTAGCAGTACCAAGTGATTATCCTAAGAAGAAGATAGAGGAAGTTGAAAAGATTTTGAAATAGAAAGTTGGCAGAAGAACAAGAGGAAAGGAATACATGGAATATATGGTAAAATGGAGGAACGGACCGATTGATGACTCATCTTGAATTTCTCAATCTAACTTGGATTCATTTTAGGTTGGACTTGATACATGATTCGTGGAATTATTTCTTGTAACCCCAGGTGTCCGATTGAGGAACATCTTGGGTCATTGGCAATCCTGCTCAACCAAAAAGATGTTTGTTTTTGTTTTGAAGCTTCTCGGTAAATACTCTTCTACTCGGGCTCTATTGCTAGGTAAAGTTTGTTTGCTACTCAGGTTCTATTTCTCGGGCATGCTTATTCACGTTACTGGGTAATGCTTAGTTATGTTGCTCAGATCCTATTTCTCAGGCATGCTAGTTTATTTTCTGTTGCTCGGGTTTCTTTTCTGACGCTTGGGTTCTATTCCCTGCTGCTCGGTCATGCTTGTCTCTATCACTTAGGTTGGTCTTCTATTGCTTGGTTATTCTCTTACCAATGGTTACTAATTTTTGGTGATGTCCTTCCCGAGATGCTTATTTTTGGGAGTTTGTTCTTTGGCCAACTTCTTCAGTTAATTTTCATTGCTGAATCAATTTGGGGTCTCTCATTGGGATCTATGTGGACCTAAATCTGGGTCTCTCTTGTGGATTTGAGCGTCAACCTCTTTCGTGGACTCTTGTATATGTTCTTTTGTATGTTCTTAGTTTAGGCAATGATTCTTAGAGCAAGAAGGAAAATGTTTAGATATTGAGATCGAAGGTCTGTGATCTCTTTTATATGGAGATCTTATTATAATTCATTGAATATATGGCCAAAACATGCAATGCCTTACAGCCTGGCATGTAATGATTTTGATCAAGTTAATATAAAGGATTCCTGCTCTTCTTCTCTCACAGTGTTGTTTGGCTTCCGCATTAGTTCTGCAAGGTGGTTTGGTAGTTGGGAGTGCCTTTGGCCCCATCTCCTTGCCCCTCCTTATGTCACCTTGGCCCTAGTTTTCCTTGCTCTCCTTGCGTCAGGTGGTATCAGAGAGAGGTTAGATCTTAAGGTTCCTTTTTGTGAACCCTAGTGATATTTTCTGTAGGGTAGAAAAGTGTGATCTAACCTACAATTGTAGAGGGTTTCAAGGTTGTTCATGGGAGAGGAAATGCAGATCCAGTTCTAGCTTATATGCTAGGATAGATTGTTGTAAGGTAAGAAGTTGTTGAGATAGCCCACTACAAAGGAAGACATCTTGAGGATGTTAGTGATGATGAAGTTGAAGAAGTGCAAGGAGAAGTTATACTTGCACCTATGATGGATAAGGAAGAAGAGAGATTCATGTGAGCATTGACAAGTTTGAAGTATACACCTTAGTTTAATCCTCCTAAGTATAGTGGAAAGTTGAATTTTGATGAGTTGATAGACTAGATAAATGAGATGGAAAAATACTTTGAATATGAGAGTGTATCAGAGGAGAAGAAGGTAAAGATTGCAAGTAAAAAGTTGAAAGGTCATGCATCCTTATAGTGGGAGCATCTGCAATTGGGTCAAAAGAAGAAGGGTAAAGACAAGATCAAGGTATGGGACAAGATGATAAACAAATTGAAATGAAAATTTCTACCTTGTGATTACCAGATTAACCTAGTAAATGATTACACCGAGGAATTTTATAGATTAGACATCAGATCTGGACATGTTGAAGATGAAGTGGAAATAATAACAAGATATATGAATGGATTAAGGAGTTTTATACAAGATGAGATCAACTTGGTAAAGATGGAGAGTATTGAAGAGGCATATAAATTTTCCCTAAAAGCTAAGGATAAATTGAACAAAAGGTATGAGCAAAAGCAAAGAGGAAGAGGTAGACCTTATGGTGAAAATAGTAGATCTGACCAGGACAAAAAAAATCAAGATACACATCAAGACAAAGGTAATACCAAGTGGAAAGGTAGAAGTTCATTCTAAGGAAGAGGCAAATAATCCTAAGGTGGATATAGAAGATGAGGGTTCCAAGGAAATTTTTACAATTGTGGTGAAGAAGGACATAGATATTTTGAGCGTACACATGCAAGAAAGAAAGTTAGTAGTGGTAGAAATGTTTTGGTGCAAGAAGAGTAACCGAATTAACCTAAGAAGGAAGGAGACCTAATGGTGGGAAGAATATTATGGAGTGAAATGAAAGATCCTATAAGGAAAAAAAATTTCAAGATGAGATGCAGAGTTGCATACAAAGTATGGAAGGTAATTGTTGATAGTGGAAGCTTGGAGAATCTGGCATCAGAGGAAATGGTCACAAATTTACAGTTGAAAAGAATGAAGCACCTGAAGCCCTATCAAATTTCATGGATCAAGGATGAGTATACATTAATGGTGAGTGAAAAAGGTTTTGTGAATCCAAAAATTGGAAAGTATTATGATAAGGTGTTGTGTGATATTATGCCTATGGGTTGTTGACATATTTTATTGGGTAGACCTTGGCAATATGATTGACATGCTATACATGATGGAAGAGTGAACACATACACTATTTGGGTCGATGATAAGAAGAAAATATTGTTACCTTTGGTTGAAGAATCTATTGGAGAGATATGTACATCTGTGAAAGTTTGTTTGATGGAAGGTAGATAGTTTGTTAAGGATTTGAAAATGAATGATATCTATTATGCTTTGATTCCTAACAAACCTGAGTAAGAACACAAAAGATAAAGTTCTTGATGAAGTTCATAAATTTCTCACTGAGTACAAGAAGATCATTTTAGATAATGTACCTTATGGTTTTCCACTGATGAGAGACATTAGTCATTGTATGGATCCAATTCATGGAGCTAGTTTTCAAAACAAGGCACCAAACTGGTTGACACCGACCGAGAATAAGGAACTCAACTGATAAGTTAATTAGTTGTTGAACAATGGTTTGATCAGGGAAAGTTTGAGTCTGTTTGTAGTACCAGTTGTTTTAGCACCTAAGAAGAATGGAGAGTGGTGAATGTGCACTAATTCAAGAGCTATTAACAAGATCACAGTTAAGTATAGATTTCCTATATCCGGGATGGATGATATAATAGATTGTTTGAGTGGAGCAAAATATTTTACCAAAATTGATTTAAAGAGTGGATATCATCATATCAAAATCATAGAAGGTGATGAATGGAAGACTTCTTTCAAGACAAAAGAATGTTTGTATGAGTGGTTGGTTATGCCCTTTGGTTTAACTAATGCACCGAGTACATTTTTGAGGCTAATGAATGAAATTTT
>MU224047.1:861802-900020 GCA_018584345.1 Thuja plicata | reverse complement strand
TATGCCCGTGTTGGTCGCAATTTCGACCAACTATATGTTGGTCGAAATTGCGACCAACACGGGCATAAAAGTAAAAAAAAACAAAAGTTTTCCTTTGTAATGCGACCAACCTAAACTTTTTTATGATATGGTTGAAATGTTAGGTCGCAATTTAAGGTGAAATGTACTAGTGTTCTCTTGCTGATTGTATTGAATTTAGACAACTTGTTCAAGATTTAGTGGATATATCTATAATTTGTTTATCAATGGATATTATATTTTTTATTGCTATAAAAAATATACCTTAGCATCTCTCTTTCCTATTATATTATTCTCAGTCATGTAATCTCAATAGCTTACATCATTTGGGGCTTTTTTTTTGCATGGTGTTTGTTTTGAGCAACATAATAGGTTTTTCCCCTTTCCTTATACTTAGGCGGAAAAGCCTCTCTATAGATTATCCATTTCTCCTTCTAATGAATCCATTATCTCTTTGTTGGTTAAATATTTTATACTATGATGTCCTTCCATACATGGACTTTTTTGTTAAGGATCTTTCTCTTTAGGGGGTTGATACTCTTCTCTACAAACTCTTCCTTGCTTGGAAGTGTTTATCTCTTGTAATGGATTTCCCCACTAAGTTTGTATGTGACATCCTTTGTCCTTATCCTTTCATGAGGCATATTTCTCTCTCTTTGTGGGTTTTCATCATTTATAGTACATTCTTTGTTGCATGAGATTCGTTGTTTCACACAAGGACCTTTTTCATCTGTGTTAACAATCTTTTTCATGATTTAAAGAGTATGTATATTATAAATTATCTTTGGCTTAGGGATCATACGGTGTCTCTTTATTCCTCTCTAAAATATCCATTATCCCTTTGTTGACTTGTTTCTCTTATAACTTGATGTCCTTTTTTGCATGGATTTGTTTGTCTTACATTAGGATCTTCTCTTTTTCAGGAGATTTGCATCCTTATTTGCAACATATTTTTTCTTGAAAGTGTGTGTATATTATAAAATATCTATCACTTAGGATTAATAATATGTTATCATGAGGAGCTGGAAAGGTAGAGGAGGGCTATGAGGTCCATGAGGACTTTGATGACAAAGGATATTCTTCTCCTTCAGACTTAGGCAGTTAGGTGTGTTTTAATATTTACAGACTCACAAGAGGCAACAACTTCGGTGATCTTGGAATCACAAAACAAATATTAAATTCTGGTCAAAACATGGGACATCCAGGAAGGATGGAGATAAAGATAAGAGGGCTTCTTTAATCCTTTTTACATATATGTTAATAATTTGTGCTATATTTGGAGAAAGCTATAAAAACATCATTTAAACTGCACACTTCAAACTTTAAGCTTGGGAGTGGAATAAATATGACCATGGAAAAGAGAAGGAAAATGAAGGGCAGTATCAAGAAGAGGCAGGGAACCCAATATTTTGGTTGAAGATGTGCCAGAGTGAGTTTTTAGGATGAGGCTTATGGAGGATTCATGCATAGTTTTTTTCAGATTTGGTACTGGCAAGATGTTATTTGATGTAATTATACTTTAGTTATAGGTTGTGTGGGCTATGACCAGAGGCTTTCTTGCTAGTTCTTTCCTCCCGGTATGCTTTTGAACCAGGACCGATGAACTGTTATTATAATTAATAAATATCACCTCGGCTTCAGCCCCTTATCCATAAAAAAAATGTTATTTTTCCCCTTTTCTTCATCCTTGGAGGGAAAGGCCTCATTTTATTCTTTCACTTTCTAAGGATCTACTTTCCTTAGTGTAGTGGATATCGTTTATCATGTGATATTCTTTTCTTATAGGGAGTTACTTGTTTTGATTCAGGATTGTCTCTTATATAAGAGGTATGTATCCTTGATCACAACCTCTTTCTTATTTTTCAAAGTCCATTCATCCTAAAATAATACCCTTACTTGGGGGCTTAAAGTGTGTCATCCTTCATCAAGAATTTTTTTCCACCTACCAATAGGGGGTGAAAATAGTGCATTCTTTTTCTCCTCCCTTCTTTGTCTTGAAGATGTTATCTGTGTTCAAGAACTCCTCTTAAAGGTAGATGTCTTGTAGACAAGCTCTCTTCTTTTCAAATGTCTCTTCCCACATAGATATCCTTTCATGATTATCTATTCCTTGGTCGACAAGTGTCTTCCCTCTTTTCTAAGGTTATGGCATACATTATTGTTTTAAGGACATCTCATTGTTGTTGGAAGTAGGTATCTTTGTTCTCTTTTCCTTATGATGACATCATAGTCCTATATCACCATCATAAGGAGGGGGGCATACATGTAGCATCCTTTATACATTATACATCCTTTATTGGTCATTTGACTAACCATTTTTTTATGGATCCACACGGAGACAGTGCTTTTCGTAAGACTAGCCCGGTAAGTTTCCCTAAGCACAAAAAATTTCAAAGTCGCTCCGTACGCAAAATTTTTGTTCTTCGCCCCATGTAGAAAAATTTCAAAGCTGCCCCATGTGGAAAATTTCAAATCTGCCTCATGTACAAAAACTTTGTAAGAATCCCCATGAGAAAAATTTTCAAAGTTGCTATGTACGCAAAATTTCAAAGTCGCCCTGTGTGCAAAAATTCAAAGCCGCCCCATGCACAAAATTTTCAAAACCGCCTCATGTGAAAAGATTTTCAAAGCCATCCTATGTGCAAAAAACATTCAAAGATGGCACGTATGTAAAAAATTTCAAAGATTCCCAATGCACAAAATTTCAAAGTTGGCCCATGTGCAAAATTTTATAAGCTTCCCTATGCGCAATTTTTTCAAGGTAAAATTGACTAGCATAACACAGCTCACTAGACCATCAATTCCCCTTCTCTCTATCTTTGGGATGAGTGTAACTAAAATAACACAGCTTACTAGCCTTTCTACTCTTTCCTCCTCTTCCTCTCCCATGGACCACCTAGCATAACGCAACTTGCTAGACTATTGGATTCATGGTTTCTTTCCATCTTTTTTCTATGCTCTCATAGATTTTCTAGTGGGTTATGTTGGTGCTCAAATCAACAGATTGTATTTCCTATAGATTTTTCGATCCAATATTGGGAAACCCACGTGACTTGGCCAACTAACAAGTTTAACCTTGGGGTAAGGCTGAAACCTCTGCAATTCTGGCTCTGCAGAACCAAGGTTGGTAGGCCTACACCTTAAGACTTGTTCTTTAAGGATTTTTATAGAAGATAATGAACACTTAAATCTCTCCTTCACAAGTATGGAAAATTACTTTGAAAGGAATCAAACTATGATCAACTGTAAGATAAAGCTGCAAAACTGAATGCTTTGTGCGATGTGTAAAGAATGCTTTGTAAATGTGTATATATATAAATGAATGGATTTTAGAATATCTCAACAACCTAAAACAATGAATCAAATGTCTATCTCCAATAACAATCAGATTAGTGCCTATATCAACTTGGGCAATAGAGTAAATCCAACATTCAATCCTATGTACAACTTTGCAAGACGGTATTCAACCATCAACTATTTGACTGCTTTAGATGTAGAGAAGATTAAGGTCTGTATTATATCATTGTTAGTTCAAATGAGTTTAACTCTTGTGGTTGGGAGACCAAATGAACAAGAAGTCAGAAAAAAATTAAGTTATCACACACTTCTTGATATTCAAACAATGATATGAGACGATAACTCTTCTGCATAAGCAAATCAAACATAGCAATTGAGATTTATTCAATAATTAAAAAGGACTAACTAAATGAGAATTGAAACCTTCAGCCAAGAGAGACAGAAAATACTTATCTTTTATTGATTATCAAAAAATAGGTACATAAGAATCCATGTTCAGTTGTGATCAAAACTAAAACCTGACTGAAAATGATAACAGTAAATGTCACCAAAAAATAGACCCCCTTTGCATTGATCTTGGTATCCTTTATTTATATAATTTTCAAAGGATGCAAACAAGCTTCAGATCAATGCAACGGTTCATCTAACTAGACCTAATCCCTATGATCGACAACTGAATAGTCAGATTTACAATTAAGAATGATTTATCATCCTTGAGAGACAGTTATCGACCAAAGCGATAATAAAATTAGAATAGTTTATTTATAATTTGTTAAAGATTTCTGATAATAGCTTTAACTTCTGCAAGGTATATCAATGGACTTCTGCATGTCTTTGATCTTTATCTTTCAATCCAAACCAATTATTTTCATTTTATTACCTGTGAAACCCTGGATGCAGATAAAATCGACATATCAAATATTAACCAAAACCCTCGGTCGACAAAATAATAATATTAAAACATATAATGACAAAGAAAATATGGGTCATCAATGCCACGTAGGCTCTTTTGAATTTTCTATCTATCTGAGACACGTGTCATCCAATCGCACACTTGAAGCAAATAAAGATCATGCATCTTTTCATCATGAGTGAACGTCGATCGTAGATCAGACGTGAACTGTACCGTAGATCTTCATCTTTCATCACTTAGTTTTTTGATGGGGCTGGGACACGTGTTGCAATCATGTAATGCCTTAATGGGTAATCAACGTGCATCTTTACTTTAAGGCATTGCGCTCGCCGTTGATTATGTCTGACAGTTAATCTTCTAACTAGTCTATCACGTAGTCTGACATATAAGTTGATGTGTGTCCCCGTCATCTCATTCATCCCATCAAATAATGCCACCTGTATTCCACTCATCGTACTTTAGGTGGGCCCAGTATAAGTTTCATTCAAATGTAATGGCTTATACATTAGATGTCGATCACTTTATCATTAAGCAATCACGCAAGCCGTTTGATCAAACTGAAACTGCTCAATCTTTACTTCCCAATCCGACCCAAGGAAAATGATGTCATTCTACCACGTGTCGCTCAGGATTAATCGCTTATATGATAGATTTTGTGCATCTTGGCTTTAAGCCATCACATTGATCATCTGATCAAAAAGTACTTGTCTTCTCTTTAATTCAATCTCTTGACTTTAGTTTTAACCATATTTTGACCTTGGGTTCACAAATGTCCCTAGTCTCCAAGTCACAAGATTATCTCCTTGACTTTGGGTTTATCTCACGATCATGTGACCACCATTAGATTTAATTAAGCTTTGAATGAAATCAATGGATGTCACTAAGTCTCTTGATGAGAAAGGCATATTCCATTTGGTCTGGAGATCACGCGACTACCACATGATCGATTCTGCATCTATGACCATGATTTAATCACTGAAACTTTGACTTTGACCCCTGTATCATCTGGTGATCATACGACTGAAGGGAAAAGATAACTCGGAAAATAACTCTGAGTTTGATCAAGAGATAATGTGACTGAATGGTCTCGGAGTCAGAAGAAGATTTCGTTAACCGAAGTTTTATTAGGAGATCTGGTGACTATCGTTGGATCTTATTTTTCATCGAAAGCTTAGACTAAGTCGTCCAATGATAAAAGGATATTCCCTCTGCTTTGGAGATCACGCGACTAATGCATTTTTAAAGCCACCCAATAAGATGGAATATTCCCTGATTTATTTAACCATTCAAATTTGATTGTAATTTTGGGTTACACCAGGTTATATCATAGAGTGTTGTTCATCCTTGGAGTATTCTATTTCCCTTTCCATGTGATCACTTATGCTCTTGCAAAAGATTTTTGAACATGATGCTAGTGGTTGCAAAGTTTTCTCGATCAAGTTCTCTTCGACAAGTTGATTTAGATTTTATTTTTTAGGTACTAACCCATTTTATTTGTGCCTTATCTCTTTTATTTTTCATTTTTTTGGTTTTTTTCCCCCTTGTGTATGGTTTTTTTAGTTGAGATCCTTAGTTTGGGGGTTCGTGTCCTTGAACTTTGTGACGTATTATCTCTTTGTAATTTTCCAATGATCATATCAAACTCTCTCTTTATTCTTCTCTCTTATTTTCTTTACTGTGAGCATGAGTTTTTCTTATACTCCTGGTAAAGTTGGGGCTACATGTACCATCGTAAATAGTAAGTACCTAACATGTGTCTACAATTTCATGATTTTTTAGCACCCACCTTAGTGTATTTTCACAGTAGGAAACCATATGACTCTTAATGGACAGCTATATTCAAATATAAGTTCTCTATCATTTCAATCTTGTTTAAAACCAAGCTAAACCTTTATTTCTAAGTGTGCTCCTCTATTTCTTACTCCAAGACAATAATTTATTTGATCACCTTGGCCCCATGTTACCATTTTTTTCCTTCATGTTTTGTCCTGGTCTCAGAATTAGTTTTACTCTGTAATGTGGCATCCCCTAATTGTCCAGGACTTGTGGTCCAGATCTAAGCTTCAATTGGGTGGTTCTTGGGAACATAAATCCCTAGCATTTTTTCCCCAAATATTAAGCTCAAATTGAAACTAGGGTCCCGTCTCAGTGATTTAGTGGGATATTTAGATTTACATTCATCTTTATTGAGTTTTAAACCCTAAGATATTGTGATAGGTATATAAACATATTGTCTCTCCTCATTTTGAGTATCCATTGATGACCATCAAGATTATCAAGAATTCACATTCAAGGTTTCAAGGAAAGCATTCAAGCATTCAAGATCCAGACTTTTTCTCAAGCATTCAAGGTGTTCTTCTCCATGGATCAAGCCTCTTTCCCTCATTGAATTCCTAGAAAAGGAGTTCTATCAAGGAAGGTGATACACCCACATCTACATCTTCTTTCTTCTTCTCAATCAAGAATTGTGGAAAATTACAACATCCATCACTTAAGGTTTTTCCTTTCATGATTTTCTTTTTGGGTTTTTGTGTTAAGTCAAAGCTATTACATTAACATATTTGATCACATTCAAAGAAGTATTTGCATTTCCAAGGTATGACATATTCTATGTTCAGATCCAACCTCTGCTATATGAAAAAATACACTCATTTATTTTATTTCATCTTAAGGTTGATTCCAAATAGGAGTTTGACTAAGAAAAACCCCTCTATCCAACTTTCTTCCTTGTTTCTCTATATGTAGGTACATGTGGCGCAAGTGTTAGGACTTGATCTGGAAAGTACAAGATTGGTCAGGAAGACTGCAACTAGATTTGAGAAAAACACCTAGGTATAGAACACCCTAGACTTTCTATTCATAGGAGAAAAATGCCCAAGGAATTTTATACCTGGAAGATCATTCTCAAATTCATATCATAGGATGGTACAATTCTTAGATCTAATTTTAGGTCATTACAGCTTCCTATCTAATTTTCCTCAGTCTATATTTTTGAAACTACTTATATTTACTTATTTAGCCTTTTATTCCACATCAGCTTATCATTATTCATTTTCAAATCAGTGAAGGATCATTGACTCATTCAGTGGTTAGGTCCTACTTGAGCCTATTGGGTCATTTCCCTCTTGATTGTGCATTAGGAGAAGGGGGAACAATCCACATTGCATTAACCTTAACCATTTTTTCTTAGTATACATTAGTTTACTATTGTGATGATGAGTTTTCATGTTTCAATGATTGGATCTACGAGTTATGTGATTGGTAGGTGAACTGTAGGAAAATGGGACATGCAATCAAATAGAGGGTAAATCACATCCCATTTTCAAGTGATGTTGCTCATTAGGAAGGATATTGCTCCACTAGGCTCAAATATGGATTCAAGCAATAATCAGGACAAGTTGTCTTTCCTTAAAGAGGGTTTGACTTGAAAAGTGAAAATGATTGTAAACTATTAAATTTAAATACAATGAAATAAAAGTTCACCTAGGAGATAATGGAGATCTTGTTGTTTAATTGTTGTTTTTCTGAGTTTTGGAGTCTCAAGACTACTTATAATTTCATATTTGAGCTACGTAACTTTTCAAATTTCTATCCTGCAAATCCTAAGCTGAATATGAGGGTACAAAATGACTCAGATATTATGTACCTAGGTACAAAGTGGCTTAAATTTTGTGTACCCTATGTTTTGGGCTAAGATTTTTCTAGGATCTCTCAAGTTCTGCACTTTATAGATCTGTAACTGTGGGTCCATAGTCCATTCTTGCACATAGAAAAAAAAGGGAAAATATTATCTAAAGGGGTTTTACTGGTCAAAGCCCTGTTTAGGAATCAACCTTGAAATATGAAAGGAATTTTAATGAATGTAAAGCATTTAATGTAAGCACTAGAGTGTTTTTTAGAGGTAAATATTTGCCTTTTGGCAAATTCTGGGAAACTTAAAATTTCATTTTGGCGAATCGTGCTCATTACACAGTGGCCGTAATTGCCCAAATTAAACATGGTAACATGTCAATAGTCTTTAAAATTGCCATTAATATTTTTCCATTTGACGTGGTTGACCAGTATATTCGCCTTTAATCAGTCTGACGTGGTTCTTGTAACGACCTCTTAATTTGCCTGATATTTTAGAAAAGTGTTGTCATGCAGATCATATTTCGCCAATGGTTATTAGTTATGAATTGAATGAGTCGACCCATTTCACTCCAAAAAATTTACATTGAGTTGGTGTATGGTCGTTATATTTTTCGGGAGTGTTATATTGACCACGACCTATTTCACCAGTCGTTTGTTAATTCCTACAATATGCATTGAACATGTCGGCACATTTTTTGCCACACTTAAATCAAGATGTTAATGTATTTTGAAAAGCCCATGAATTTACAAAAAAAAGGAAATTGGAATCATGGATTGATATAAATTCAATTAGTTAATTAAAATTTTGAAAACTTAAACACAATTTCAAATTTGTTACAGTCTATTCGCGTCCCATTACAAAATTTTTAAGGGCCAGATTTACAAATTAAAATCTTGCAACAGTAAATAGAGGATTCAACATTTCAAAGAAAGCATAAAGGACCAAGGTAAGAAATTATTTTTTCACACTTCACCGGTATTCCTATTAATTTTAATTCCTACTCCTAGAATCTTAGATTCTTAGTGACTAGTGAGAGGTCAAGATGTTGGACAAGGTTGACTATCCTGAGTACCCTCAAGCTGGTGAAGAGATTCAGATATCAGGGGAGGTTGAGACTAAGAATTCTCACTATGGTGATAGCACTGAAGGGATTTCCATGTCACACATGGGCAAGACTGATACTCCTTAGGGAAGTGAAGGGATTAAAAATGAAAGGCCAATCCTAGAAGTTGACACAGTTAAGACTCCTCGGGGAATTGAAGGGATCAGAATGGTAGACAAGGGTAAGAATCCTCAGGGAAGTGAAGGGATTGGAAGGGTAGACAAGGGTAAGAATCCTCAAGGAATTGAAGGGATTTGGAGGCCATAAAAATTCCAAAAACTTAGAGATACTACCATAAAGGCTTTCTTTGGAATTGGCAACGTTTCTGCTTCATCAACTTTTGCAATTGCAAGTGCAAAATCCATTCGCAATAGCTCACTAGTACCACCACCACAAGTTGTGGTTGTCATTGAGTTAAATAAAAATGCATCAAATGAGGATAAAAATGGTGGCATAGAAGAATATGTTATAAGGGTTACACAGAACCAGTTGGATGAAAATACTAGCAATGAAGATAATATTGATGTTGGTAAGAAGAAAAGAAAATGGAAAGTAAAAATGGGCCAAGAGTGGGAAATGACAAGAAATTTTAAGGTTGATTGGTAGAAAAGTACTGGTTCATTGAACCAGTCCAAAACCATGATGGAAAACCAACAGAATGTACGTGTAAGATTTGTACTTGGAAAACTAAAAGAGAGAAGAAGTTGCAGATAAAGATTGACACTATAGAAAAGCATATAGGTAAGGTTTATAAAAAATAGACCATAGACGGACAATAAATATCAGTAATGAGATGGAAATCAAAGGAAGAATGTCTTCATATTAAGTATGCCATAGAATATGAAGAGCATAACAAGAGAATGACAGCAATTGCTAGTAGTGTAAATCCAATCATTGTTGGGTTTAAACATGCAGCCAATGAAGAAAACCTAGCAAAGACCGTTAAGATGAGTGTTGTTTTTCATATTCTGTCCAGAGAATGACCTATGAGAGACTTCTCAAAATATGGTAATTGATTATCTTTTTTGAAATTTCCTCACTATCCTATGTCACATTGGTGAACAAACGCTGGATGGGAAATGACAAACTGTCTTTTTGAGGTGGAAAATCAAAATTTATCAGAGAAATTAAAACAATCCAGATTCATTTCATTATCCATAGATGAAGTTACTGCAATAGATAACACTGCTTGGGTCAGTATGCATGTGTATATACTAAAATAATATGTCTGCCAAGCTCATCTACTCTGTGTTCGTAAAATGAGGGGCAATTCAACAGTAGAAAATTTATATTTTGAAGTCAAGAAAGCTTTGAATGAAGTTTTTGGTATGGATGATTTGACAATTGGCAAGAATTTAGTGTGTGTTAGAGTTGATGGAGCTGCAGTAATGCAAGGCCAAAGGAATGGTCTTTGTGCAAGATTACAAACTAGTATTGCACCTTATATGCTTGGCATACATTGCATGGCCCACCGAATGAACTTAGCATATAAAATTGTAAGCAATTTTCCTACAGGGTCAAAATTTGAAGATCTAGTCCATGAGCTATACTCTTACTTCTACAGGAAGTCCTAAACATTTTGCAGAATTTTAGATTTTTCAGAGGGAGTAAAACCAAGAAACAAGCTTCTCAAGGATGTTGAGACCAGATGGGTCTCTTTGCATGGACCAGTAGAATGAATTCTAACATAATATAAATCCTTGATCGGACTAGTATATGAGCAATGCCTCAAAGTAGAAAAAGCTCCTGATCGGTTACATAAGTTAAGTGATATAGAGACTTTGTTAACTTTAGCCAGTCTTCTCCCCATGCTGGATTTAATGAAGAAACTTTTTAAGAAATCCCAAGACATAACTATGTATATCCATCAATAAAGTAGTTTACGCAGAATGACATGCATTACCCTAGATGCTTTGTATTCAGATATCACAACACTTCAAAGCCCAAATTTTTTCAGGTGGTAGATAATTACAAATTTGAATCATATAGAGAATTTTTTACAATTCAATGCAAAAAATTATTTGTATGTATTTGTGAAAGGATATGAAATACCAATGCACCTATCTAAGACAGGAAAGCGAGGAAGACTACTTCCAATTAAAAAGGTAGATTTTGATAGGATTGTTAAATCTATTAGTCTTAATTTAAATTCAATTTCCTACCAACTTTCAACTGAGATTCGTGAAAGATTCCCTCAAGAAGAAATTATTGAAGCCATGGGTTGTGTGTTTCCTCATTTTTGGAAAAAATTCAGAGATACACAAACTAATGCACAAATCTTTCATAAAAAAATTGAAAAATTGATGAAAGAGTTTTCAAAACATGCAGATTGTAATGAACAACCAATTGAAGGAATTTTAGATTCAGCTAATCTTAAAAAATAATGTAGAAAATTTGCATCATGTATGAATTTGCAGTTGAAAAACTTGGAGAATTCATTTGAACCTGGTGCAATAACCAGGATTTGGAAAAGGATAGAACGAAGTGAAGTATTGCGTGACTCAATATCAAAATATTTTAAACTTGTTGATTTATGTCAAACAATGATACTGGGTTCGATGGAAGATGAAAGAGTTTTCACTCCATTGGGGTTTTTGAAATGAAAGATCAAAAACAAAATAGACAAAAATTTGGAAACTTGTTTGAGGTTATTTGTAACTCAGTACAATGTTAAATATTTTCCTTATAATAGGGTATTTTAAATTTGGAATCCCATGTGTGAAAGATGAGTGCTTTGCAACACTTCAAAACCTGGTGGTTCTACTACCATTTTTGAGACAAACGATGGATCTCAGTCCGAGACTCAGAATGAAGATGAAGAATTTTTTGATTTTGAATACCCGAGTTAGAATGAAGAGGAAAATGTTACTACTAGTCAATCTCAGGAGATGGATTCCATGTGGGATATAGAAGCGTCAGACTGCTCACTAAGTCAGTGAAGTGATCATTTAGTAATCAGTCAATAGGTATTTATTGTATACTTCATAAATTTTATACAGATACAAGATACTTCATATATTGTACTTCTTGAATGTTGACTCATATTACATTTACAATTTAGATTTAACTATTGTTCATGATTTTTGTAACTTGTTACTGTATTGATTCTTGAAATTTGAAGTATAATGAATTCTTAATTTCCTAGAAATTATCATGCTCATTCAGTGTTTTATCAGTAGTGAGACATGTTTCACAATTAATTCCAAGGAAATTAATTCTCTCCTTGAGAGAAACCCTAAAATGATTTCACAAACCGCCTTACATATAGATAAATTGAATAATCCTCAACCATTCAGTCTAAGAAAAAAACAAAATATGACAAAAAAGACAACGATTCATAAAAAATCTAGAAACTTTTGATGGATTTGTATTTATATTCATGTCAAAATAGATATTACATTCAAAATTACACTTAAAAATTTCTTATAATTTCTTGGTCGAATACTTGAGTTTTGCAATACTTTGTAATTCAAAAAATGACTATCCTCTTCCCAGTAGTCTTGGAATCCTTTTATATCTCAGGATGCAACAATCTTTGGACTACTTGGGAGAATTATGATATCTCGAAATAACCTTACACCAACAAAAACTAACAACACTGATAACAACATTAAGATGAAAAAAAGAAACCACAAAAGCAATCAAAATTCATTGCTACTTAAGGACATCTACTACCTGTTGTCAATCAGGATTGCACTTATAGCTGGATGTAGAATCTAGCCATCCTGTTGAAACATGGAAACATTCTCCTTGGTGGATGAGAGAATGAATCTCTAGATTCTAGGTCAGTTCCTATTGGATTTGGGATATCACCTAATACTGACTTTTATGGTTTTGGGAAAAAGGGATAAAAAAAAAAGAAAAACTAATTAAGAAGGTGATACACCAAAAATGGATACAGATTGGTCAGAATTGAAAGTCTACACCTACAAGACACACATTACTAAATTCTGCAATGATTTTCACTTCTCAACACCTAGGATGGTTTAAAATTTACTATTAGGGTTTGGTGCCACTAATGGTAGGAATTCAACCAATGAACAGGTAATTTCTGCAAAAGGTTAATTCTTTATAACTTAGAATAGGAATTTAGAGCAATTCACTAATCTACGCTTGAAAGGGATGAACACTTAAATGCAAAAAAAAAAAACTTGAAAGGATTAATGACAGAACTCATAAAAGATATGTGAATAATAAGGCCATCTTTATTATCTTCATAATCTACAAAATTGGTTACAAAGTAATAAAAAAAGAAGTGCAAAGGAATCATATGTTCACTAATACAACTTCTCTCTCCAATTTTGAACCCCTACAAATGAATAAGAAGTTCAAATATATAGCCCTCAAGGCTAAACTTGAAAATGAAATCCTCCCCCCAAAAGGTGCTCCTAAATAGATAGATACTCCTGATTTCAAGGCTCAAATGATGCCCATAATGTAATCTCCAAAAATCCCCTCCAAAATAGCTAAAACCCTAAATTTATGGCATAAGTGATGCCAAAAAATCTAGCCCTCCAAGTAATAATATCCTAATGTTGATATTTTGAAGAATTACATCTTTTTAATATATCTTAATATATAAAGAATATATTAAAATACCTAAAGTATATCAAATAATAACCTAAGATGTAAACTCGACCTAAAAACCCCAATCCAAAAACATGAGTCAAAAACCCATCAAAATCGACACCATAGTTTAAAAAACCCTAACTCGACACTTTACTCTATGGTCAACATGACCCAAAAAATATCCCTGACATATCATGTGATGATGATGTCGTGGCACTTGTAATGGAGTTGTCGTGCATTGTGGTTGACAGAATCTTAACTCTTTCTGCATTGTGGAGTCCAAAGTTTTATCAAATTTGAACTTTAGGTATTCAATTCATTTTCATTCTGTGACTTTGAAGAAAATTTAGGGTTTGTTTGGTGCCTCCATGCTAGGTTGAATCTAGAATTTTGAATCCATGACCAATGGCGTTGTAAATTCATTTGTTTATGTTTAAGAAACTCGGGCTTCTTGCTGTTAACTTGGAGATGGTTTTGGTTTCGATACTCCTTTCTGTTAATGTCACCATACTGAGAAGGTAACTCGGCCTCCACTGTAGTTTGTATATTTTTTTTTTTACTTTCAGCATTGTATATCTTCTCAATGTTTACAATTTGAAAGATGAAACCTATGAAGGAATACTTGTTTATCACATTCAATTTGAATGTTCAATGTAATGACCAATCATGAAATTGAAAGTTTAAATCTGATCAATACTTAGAACATTATCAGTGTTAACATGAATGCAAAAGCAATATGTTTTGTCTTCAATATCTGAATGATAGTGTTGAATAGATGTACCTTTATGCAAGCTTTCTGATGTTTATAGTTGTAATGTTGCATGTGTCCTTTCATCTTCTGAATTTAATCCATTCTTCATTTAGGACATCCACTATATAATACATAATTCAATGTAAGATAACAATCAATTTATCAATTTAGTGTGCAACTAAAATGATAACACTACCCTTTCAACATATCCTCCCTCCTGTTCACCTCCTTATTGGTGGGCCAAATGAAAGCCTTTTCTTGTTCTAACTTGGTGATGACCTCTGTCCATCTGGCATCTACAATCATCTTGGCCTCAGCAACAAACTTGGTCATATCCACTTCAACCTTGAACAAACTGTTAATCAAATCGTTGATGTAACCAGCATAAATATCCTTATCCAAGTGCTTATTTACAATATCTATTTTCTAAATTGCATCAAATTCCTCCCCCCATATAGACTATGCTTTCAATTCATTATTATTATCATAAATCTAAGGAATCAGTGCATTGCACTATTTGCCAAATAACTACAATTTTTTGCTAATCAATCCATCCCTCCCATTGCAAAAATCATAAGAAATATTCATCTCTTTTATCATCACAGTAGTTTCTAAAATTTTGGGAGGGAAATCATCATTGTACAACATTGCGGTGTTTAACTTATCCATTACCCTATTCCTACCTGACCATATATTGAACATAGGCTCAAGGAAAGCTATGGCTTCAAAATCAATTTTGTAGGTGTCTTAGAGTGACTCGTGCATTGTATGCACCAATGAAGTATTTTTTTTCAAAAAACCCACTCGGTGTTTTAAGAATGCAAGGACTATAGGAATAGAATTATCACCTTGTCCTCCCAATTCCAAAGACCTCTCCACTTGGCCTTCACCTTGTTCAATGTCACCCTAAGTCTCTGTAGATGCATCTACTTTGTTTTCTATGGCTACCTGTGGGGGTTCACTTACCTAATTTTTCTTTAATTCTTCCACTTGTTCTTCTAGTGTATTATTATGTATCATAACCTCTTCATACTTTTTAGCCAAAGCAATCATTTGATTGAAATTTTGTTCATACCTTTTGGACATGTCCTCTATTTTGGCCAAGTTCAAAAATGAAAATTGGGTCACTAAGTGGCCAATCTCTATATCACTTGTGTTCTGCAAGTTCCATATCATTCTGTCGGCCTTCTTTTCTTCCCTTATATTTAACACCAAGGGATTTTGCATGGAAGGATCTAGGGACCAAATATCCTAAGTCTTCAATTTGGGATCAAAGCCTGATCCTTTTAACACATCATTTATTTCAAATTCTGATTTGAACATGGTGTTTTCCTATTTTCTAATTTGATCAATAATGAACGTAGATTTCAAATCCCAATCAGGCATAAATAACACCCCACTATTTTGTATCGGGATCCTGGCATGTTCAACAATGATTAATTCACTTTTAGGGTCATATTCCTAAAGTGTCTTCACAATATCTTCATTTTTATCTTCTCCTCCTTCCCTTGCTATCAAATTCTGCCTTAATTCCTTATGTTTCAAATTTATCAAAAAACTCTTGAACTTGTTTTACTTGATGAATTCATCATCTTTCATTAATTCATTAGCCATCATTAATCTCTCATCCATTTCTATATTCAGAGCTACTTCACTCTCACCCTACCCCTCGTCTTGTGGAAATGTATGCAATTGGGTTCTAATCTTCCTGAAAAACTTACCCCGCTCTGTGACCACATCCTTGGCCATATTCCTCCTTACTTTAACTTCATTAGCCTCTACTTTTTGCATCTTACTTAGTGGCTCCATAGAAAATGTTGCCTCCTCTCCAACATCCTCATCTTCTTCCCCTGATTATTAAAATCCTTTGGCATGTAAAGCCAATGTGTCTTGGGATCCTTGGGATTGTGCACCCTCAATATTGAATGTTGGCACTTGTGCCATCAATTTTTCATAGGATTCCAAAAATTTTCAATTCTCTAGAAGTAGGGAGTATCAGGAAAAAACCCAAAGAATGTAGTGTCTAATTCTTTCCATTCTGCTTCCACTCTCATAAGATCTTTCAACTTTTTCCTCCTTTCCTGGACCTCAACTCTATCCATTATATTTATTACAACATCTTCATCATCCAAAATCTCATGATCCCTAATATTTTCCCAAGGAGTCATGTCTTTCATGCCTATCTAGATGAACTTCTTTGGATCACAAAACCTTGAGATTGTGTTTGACAATCTGTATTGTTTCAAAAAACCATTAATCTTCTCAAAGGTTTTATTTCCTATAGAGAAGTCATATGCCACCCATAATCTAGGGATGAATGTACCCTTCCTATGTCCCTCTAAAAACTCCTTATCTACCCAAGTAATTTTCCAAATGAATTCTATCAAAGCAATTCTGAATGGGACAAAGTTAGGAAGTATATGTGGGGGGCCTAGAGCATCCATAAACCCTAATGACAGTAAATTGGTCCAAGAATAAAAAATACCCCAATTATGACTGAGTGACCAGTTTTAAACAAAATGCCAAGGCCTCAATAACCTCCTAACATTAATGGACAATATTTCCCTAACATCTCCCAGCATACCCATTATTGGAGTAACAATCCAATTTTGAAAGCAAACAAAAGAGGAATGTGAGGATGAGCTATCCCATACCTGAGTCCATCTTTGTACTGGCATTTAAATCCCATATTCTGATTCATATAACTCTAATTCCTTCTCCATGGATTCCTTTTTATAAAACATAATTAGAAACATCAAATGGGATTAATGTTTAAATGTAGGCACAGGAAAACCACTCTAAATTTCTATCATTACGTTATGTATGGCATCAACCACATAACCTACATAATCATAGTTTGTGTTTACCTATAGATGTTGAATGTCTATGGCCATCAGTAGTAAATTAGCAGATACAATTGAGTCTCCATCAAACCCCAAAACCTTGCTCAATCCGTAAACCATGCACCATATGTAATTATGAAAAAAGGAGAGGTCAAATGGTGGTTGTATATTGTCAGGAAATGCAACCAACTTTAGTCTACCCTAGGTATATACCTTGGCATTTCATGTCATTTTATCAACTTAGCATGCTTCTCATAATCATCATTCATCTTTTCCAAATCAATTTCTATGCATATTGCACCAGAAATTTTGAAAACCTCCACAACACTTCTTCTATTAATGGATACTAGGGATTCCTTATTTTTTTTCCAAATTATCCTAGACATAGGATAGTAGCTCTTTGCTAGCTCTTTTATTGAATGCACATCAACATATACATCAGGGACAATCAGCTTAGCCATGTTCAAATTCCATGGATTGCTCATAGGAACTGACTTAACCCTATTATTCCAAAAATAGTGGAAGAAAGCTTTACCAGAGTAATTTAGAGTAACAGAACTTCTGTATTGGCACCATCTATCCTTCCACTCCATCTAATTTAAACTTTTGGCACTAGAAGTTCCTGGTAATAAATCTACAAATTCATCAGGATAATTCTTCATCGCAACTCCCTTTTTACTAGAATCCTTTGATGCCTCACTTTAAGTTGCTTGAATCACCTTGACTTTCACAAAATTGAGCCTTCACCATGCTGATGGATACTGGATAGCCCGCAAAGTGCAAATTGAGCTCAGAATCTCTCAGAAGCTTAAAATAATTGTACAAAATCTAAGCATAATCATGCAAATTTATAACTGATCACATCCAATCGTTGTTAGGTTCACCATAACTCTCTCACACTTGTCTAATACTACCATTTGGAGACTGCAACTAATATTGTTTAATAATTCCAACTTGAATGCAGTGGCTAGAGCAGAGTATGCACTTTTCTTTCTAATCCATTTTAAATTTCACAGAACTTGGCCACGTGGAAACCTGTCGCACACTCACAACACAATCCATGAACCTTTTATTTACCTCATGAGTTAGCGACAATGCCTTTCTTTTCTCTTTAGTTGCACACTCGCAACACCTTTACTTAAAACTGTGATCATCTGGTGAGTAAGCGATAACCATCCATGTCACTTAAATATTTAGTCTTGCACTCGCAACACTTTCTTAAACAATCCTTTATTCTCCACAAGTGAATGACAATCCTTGATATCATCTAAATTTTATATTAATCTTGCACTCGCAGCATAAGATTTAACTTGACCTTAACCTTCACGAGTGAGCGACAACCACAAGACAAACCATAAACTTAACCGTCGCGCACTCGCAAACCACAAAGCTACAAGATAACTTACACATCGAGTGAATGAAAAAATTATTTAAGCCATGAACTAAACCATGTCACACACTCACAGTCAAAATGATGAACTTAACCACCAACCATGCACGACTGAGTGGAAACATAAATTTCCCTTTGCTTTCTTACTCACATAGTTAAGCAACCAACTGCAACCACACCCACGACTACACGACACAGCTAAAAACTCTTGGTTCACTTACTCGTGTTGCTAACTGACAACATGAATAAACAATCATGACTGCGTGATTAAACAAAAAGTCCAAACTTAACAAAGAATTAAGAGCTTGAAGACTCTATCATTCCTCGGATCAATGTTTAACTTTGAAAATTATATTTATTCACCAATATATATTTTTCGGTCTAGAAAAATGAATCAATTCGCCCATAAAATTAATGTTATACTATTAATATTTTTTTATTCACCAATATATATTTTTTTAGTTTTGAAAAAAAACATAATTCTCCTAGATTTTTCACATAGTTTCAGGGACCATGAATGATTCGCCAATTGAGATTATTATTTTTTCTTTGTAAACAAAATTTTTTGCCAATAAAATTAATATTTTCCTCAGTAGTTTTACACATTTTGCTAGTTTTTTATACCTTTCATGAAGGGGGGGTTTCCTAAATATTACTCGGGTAAACACAAAGACAATTTGTCATGTTAAAGTGTTTAGCCGCATGAACGGATCTATGTATCGCTCAAATTTATGAATAATTATTTTGGATGTATCTTGAATGTAGATTTTGACCTTATGAATGGAATATAGAATCAAATATGTCTTCACATATGCATGGATCTATGACTTCCACTCCTAGATCTTGATTATTGATATGCTTGATAACACTTCTAATGAGAGAGAGAAAGAGATATATGAATGGATGGAGAGGATGTAGATGGATCTTATTTCTTGTTTGAGAGCTCCACTAATTGTAGACACCTAAAAATGGTTCAATGCATGTGCCCCCTTTTAACATTTCTTCTATATTGTGTGTTTGATCTTTATCATTCACTAATACTGTGTCATTTGTCCATGTCATCAATTACTAACATTTCTTTCATTTTGGCTGAATTGATCATCTTCCTAAATCAATCCAAGATCATTCCAAACTCATTTGATTCCAAACTCATATCAATGTATTATCAATCTCTTTCAATTAATCCTCTTGCATTGTCAAAGTTCATCAATGCCTCATCATCATTTAATTCCTCCAATAGCATTGTCAAAGTTCATCGATGTTATTTCATCATCAATCATCATTTTGAGAGCATTGTCAAAGTTCATCGATACCTTGTGATTTCCTAAAATATTCTAGAATCATCAGAATTGATCATAATCCTATCACTATTATCAAAATCAATTCAATTATACATTAATGCCTTCAATTTGGCCAATAATTCACTAATTTTTCCTCTTGGGATGAATGACCTATGATTTATCCCTAGCCTTTATGAATCAATTATATTTATTCATTCTTATCCTAAGTCTTCACAATTAATTAATTAATTGGCTAATTCCAATTTATGGGATTTTATAATTTCATAAATGCTAATTTTGTTTTGTGAGGAATATTGATTTATTTATTGAATTAAATCCTCCTAATCCCACCTAATTTGTCATATCCCTTAATTTTGGTTCACATCCCTATTAAGGTGCTTCATGATATCTCCCATATATCTTCAATATTTCTTCATTCAATTTCCCCCTAATCGTGCTTCCAAAATCCTACCTTCCTTTCCCTCCATTGTACATTGAATTTATGCACTCTAATTCACCTAATTGCTTCTCATTTTCTATAAATTGAGATGCATTCCTCTCATTCAAGTTTAAACCACTATCTCCTAGTCTTCTCATTATCAATTTGTGCTTTCAAGTTCTTTATGCAATTGTGTTATTGTCAAAGAGCAACATTAAATCTACTCTATGGAGAAGAAATGAGAGCATTTAAGCATCATTTGAAGGGAGTTATTATGTTTTTATTGCATATTGTTTATGAATTCCTATTTCAATGGATCTAAAGTTAGATTAGATAGGTTAGCATATTGTTTAGGGTTTGTGGTTACCTAGATATGTTTCTTATGCCTTTTTCTGGTCTTACATTTGGTGAACCCGACATGAAACATGCCTAAGTGATTATATTTTTGTGTTTTTGTGCATTTTTCAAGTTCTGGAAGAGTTCTGTGCAGGTGGTTACAGGTTCTGCGCAGGTGGTTATAGGTTCTGCGCGGGTGGTCACAGATTCTGCATAGGTTGCCAAGTCTTGCACATGTGGTTTCATGTCCTATGCAATTGGGACCCAAACCTGTGCAGTTGGCACCCATATCTGTGTAGTTGGCTTCTTAGTTGTGCAGTTGGTCAAATAGGATCCATGTTTAGGGTTTAGGATCAATATCTGCAAGTTTAGGAAGCATTTCTGCATGTCATGCTTTCTTTTCTAGTTTTAATATGTTATAAGGCTAAAATGGATCCTAAACAATGCAAATGAACCCTAACTTGGTTAATTAGCCTCACATTTCAATTTTCAAGTATACAATTAACTCTCACATCTGATTTGGGCTCTTAAAATGAACTTCACCTAGTTTAGGGTTGTATGCAATCAGGGTTCTTCCAATTTCAATCAAAATCACAATCTAGCCTAACTAGGGGTTCAAAATGAATACATTATGCAAAATAAATTGTTTAATTTGATAAGGACTCTAAAATGAACATCCACATTTGATTTGGGAATCTAAAATGAACTTTGAACTAGTTTTGGATCAAATGCAGATTTCTTGTCTAAGGTGTTCCCAAATCGGTTTAATGCACACAAAAGACAATTAGGTTTTCAAATTGATTTCAATCTCTCCAATTCAATCATGAATGGCATAGTAAATTAACCCTAGTTTTATTCCTGATATTATTTCATGCTTAGATGTGGAAAAGACCTTTGATTCTGCAAGTTTTCACCACTTTTTAGGCTTCTGATCAATTGTTGCACACTTGATTGTAGGTCCTGTGCAGGTGGTCAGAAGCTATTTAGTTGGTAGCCTGATTATGTGTAGGTGGTACCCTGATTCTACGCAAGTGGTAACTTTTTCCTGCGCAGGTGGTAAAATGGACGCTTTACATGCAAATTTTTTATTTTCTCCATTCCTAAATCTATTTTTGCACTTGGTATACTGGATTTCTGTGTTACTAATGATCTGTGAAACATTTTGGCAATCATGGGATGAATAATGAATCATAAAAATACTAATGATTTTGATGCAGGACGTTTTTCGAAGACCTTGTGTTTCTTCTAAAACTTTCATGTTTGCTTTTAGTAGTTAGAAAACACTTCAGCTTGGTGCTTAAAAAGAATCATTTTGTTTATGTGTCTGAAGTGTCTTCTATTTTTTGTAATCCCAAGGAATTTTATGGATGTATCCTCTCCCCTCGCCTTCGTGGATCTTGGGTGTAAGAGAAATCAATGCAAATCCTTTAGTGTGGCTACCTCCCGAGTGCTTTAACATAGCTAGTGAGAGTGGATTGCCCAACCAATAATAGGCTAAAGCCAAGCCCTTCCGAACCGGTATATAAAATATTTCATTATGATTAATCTCACAGTGAACATGTGTTGAATATGTTATACTGGGAAGAAGATCTCCCTCAGTACCCTTTGGTGCGTAAAAACCTACAGAAAGTAACTTCTGTAGGCTAGGAGGCCTCCATAACGGAGCTAATCTGCTGCACGTATAACCATATAAATGGATGCCCTCACTAAAATCTTTGTTGTAGTATCCAAAAATCCTCTATCTATTGGTGCGGAAGGTCAGAGACCAACTAAGACACCCCACATTTTCGCGACTCTTAGTAGAGACAACAGTCCCTTGGCAAGTGATGACCCTTGGGATTTGAAGATTGGTGTGCTAAGAGATGAATGCACTGTAAGGAGGATCCCATGCCTCCAAAATTCTAAGTTGTCCACTATTAGTAAGCACGAATAAACTTTGTTCAAGTGGGGATTCAACATATATTGTCCTTGCCATCCTTAGGTTGTGATGTGTTTGTTTCAATTTTACAACAACCATTCTTCACAATGTGTCTTGTGTGGGTGTTTTCAAAAAATTCAAAGAAGAATTTCAAAAACACTCCTAAGAATTCTACTCCCATGCTAAACATTCCAAACATTCTATTCTATTCTCAAGAAAAATATTCAAAACATGCCAAACATTTCAGAAAACATTCCCAAACATTCTTGAACACTTTGATTCTTCCCAAAACATCTTGTTTCAAAACCTTGTGAACAAATGGAGACCAAAAACATTTATCTTGGAGCCTTGTGGTTTGCTTCATTCTTGCATATTCATAGCATAATCCCTTTTTCATTTGTTTCATTAGTATCCTTGCATTTTCAATCTTAATCCTCTTGCATTAAGCTTGTATCATAACAACATATTGCCTTGCAAAAATCCTCATACTACATTTATATCCTTTTCAAAAACTTTGTAAAATTCCAAAGGAATTCAAATTTTAGGGTCTTACCTTATGTAATTGAAGAAAGAATCTTGACTTGGTCCCTTATTCCAAAATTTCAAACCCCCCTATCATTTGGTCTCACTCCATATTTGTCATGTTGGATTGGACCTAGTCCCTTTTTATCCCTTTATCAAATTGATCCCTTTTAAAGTCAAGATTCCTATTCACTCTCCTAAGGTTAGGCTCTTAGGTTTACAATTTCTAAAGATTTTTCAAATCCAAAAAAACATCAATTGCATTAAGCCATAGGTTTCTTTGCATAAAATCATCCAAAGTCCAAATTTTCATTTTGCATAAAGTCATTTCATACCTTAACCTGCATTTTCAGCCTCAAAGTCCCTCAAAAAAGAGTCACAGAAATCTTGCATTTGCATATAGGCATCATGTCGATCTTCACTAGGTTCCAAGCATCCAAAAGGAAACAAGACACTTATCAACCCATGTTTCCATCACAAGGAAAATCACAATTACCTTTTGATCAAAGACAAGATATACCTTTCCAACAACAAGCCTTTGAGCCAAGACAAATGACGTCAACACAACCAAACAATCAATTGCATCAAATCCATGCACACATGCTTCAAAAGTTGCAAAGAAAATTAGATAAAGAAATGAAGATCTTGAAAGAGAGGGTAGAAAACATGATAAAGAGTAGAAATGAGATGGTCAAACTCCTTAGATCCCCTAGTGAATCTTTTAATGAAATTGACACGCAATCTCTCATTTAGAAATCAAAGATACCAAAACTTATTTAACAACTCAATGAGGAAAATGAAAAATTTAACAAAGCCCAATTCAATCATGTGCAAGAGCCAACATTTTTCAACCAAGTCCCAAATTATGGTCAATTCAATCAAGTTTCCAATCATTCTCCATGTACTCAAATTTCAAATCAATCATTCAACCAAATTCCCAAACAAATCCTTCAACCAAAGTGTGGCATAATACAACTAGGGCCACCACCAAATTATGAACCAGTCTTCATTCCAATGAAACCAAGTGATCTTCAAAATATTTTACAACCTCTTGTGCAAATCAAGCAAACAAGACAATCAATTCCAAGATTACAAACAATAACATTGCATGAGGGACCTTTGGTGTCCTCCAACTCACCACCATGGTCTTATCAAACAAAGACAAGTTCAAGTGTGCCACCTTTTGAACATCAATCAAGCATAAGAAATGAAAAATCTATTGTGGCACATTTTCAATCACCATATACTTTCCAACCTATAAATAATGATGTGGTATCACTAGCAAGATCAACAAAGCAACAAAAGTTCAAATCTAAAACTTTGAAAGGTTTTTGCCAAAAAATGGATCCTATAAATGAAGAGGATAAAACAAATAATTCACCCATGTTTAGTAATGGCTCATCTCAACAAAATTACATGGATGATATACCTACTTCCTCTCAATAAATTAACCTTCAAGAAACATCCATGTTTCCCTCCATTCCTCCATCCCTACAAACTTCACAAGAGCAATTTCCCCCGTCCTCATCAAGTGATTCTTCCAACAATGCAACCTTCCAATGGCTATCCATAGAAGAAATCCAATCTAGTCCTATCCATAGCCCAAGTTCCTTTAAAACAATTCCACCATGTCCTCCAATTTCAATCAAGCCTATTCATGAGAGTTTCATCCAAAGTCCATCTCTCTCATGTCCAAACATTGACCCCTTTCAAGAATCCCCCTTACATGTCCAAATGCATATCCCATGTCAAGAGGATGATACAAAGCATGAAGAAACATGTCTAAAAACATATCAAGAAAAAGATCCCAATGATGACCAATCCTCCCCAATTGTTGAGCAAGATCCCATTCCCCTTGAGCCTCATGATGATCCTATTATCCCTAACTCTCCTATTCAGGATGATCCCCTCCCATTCCCAAACCAAAATGTTCTTCCAAACCCCATTGACCTTCCACTTCCTAAGAAAGATCATGATCTCCCTTCCATGTCTTCCCAAGATCCCTTTCCAAGTCAAGATCAAGGTTTCCCTTCACCTCCATGTCCTCCAAAAGACCTCATCATCCCTTTGGATCCCCCAAAAGATCTCATTATTCCTCCAGATCCTCCTCAAAATCCATCCATTCATCTCGTTGTCCTAATCCTCCAAATCTCCCATAAGATCCTATCCTGCCAAATTATCCTATCATTGCTCCTACTCCATCACATGATCCCTTTGTTCCTTCAAATCCCCCTTGTGATCCAAGCACATCTATGCAAGTTGTTCATGAACCCCTTACACTTCAAATGGGTTCCCCTAGTTCTATTGATTCTTGTCCACCTCATGGTCTTATAAGTCCTTCCATATTATTCACACCTCATAATAATGGACTCACGTCTTGTAACAAGTATCCTACTGGTCAAAGAAAGCATTATCAAGTCAAAGGGTTAGACCTCAATGCAAAAGGTATATTGAAACCCTTATGTGTCCAAGAAAATTCAAATGGCCATGGTCTTAATAATAAATCTACATCTCAAGGCATTAGTATCCCTTCAAAATCCAAATCCAGATGTATACCTTCCCCTTCAACCCTTCCATCCATCTTAGGTCCATATATTCCTCCCTCCACTAGTTCACAATCCCCTTACCCTTTCCCACATGCAAGTCAGCAAAGGCATACACCCTGGAAAACCTTTCATCCATCCAAAATTCCTCCATATAATTCCTATCCATCCATAAATTCCATTCCATTTCCAAGCAATTTGGATGCCAAGCATAAAATCCACAAGTCAAGTAATCCACATGCTATCAAGGATCAACATGTCCAGTATAATCGACATGTACAAAAGAAGAAAAATTTGATCCAAAAAGAAAAAGAAATTTCCAAAAGTCCACAAAGGCCCATTGAGAAAAAAGAAAAATCAAAATAAATATGGGTTCCAAAATCCATTATGCAAGCAAAGCATTCCAAGGACCCACAACAAGATGAAAAATCCAAATGCATGTGGATTCCCAAGAAGCTTCTTGAAGCACGAAGTCCTAAAGCAAAAGCCAAGTTGCAATCCAAAATTGTTATCCCTCCATCTAAAGCCTTCCATCTCCCAAATCCATTTTGGGTCTTTATGTCCCAAAATCCATATCCTTTCCTCCATCACATTCAACATCTCATTTTCCTCCATCACTCCATCACCCCTCAAGGTGTGTGCCAATATTGTTATTGCACCCATATCCATCCATTCAAAATCCATCCTTCTTTCACTCCCTCCATCATCCAACACCTATTTTCCAACCTTTCATCCAACCTATCCAATCCTTTTCATAAACCTTATCCATTCTTATTTAATCATCCATGTCATATCCCTTTGTCATTACCCTACCAACGTCTTTGAGCATAATGTCATAGTCATGGTCCATTATTCCATGTCCTTAAAGAGAACCATTCAAAGAGTAAGGTGCTTGAGTCCTCCATCCATGTCATGTCATGCATCCAGTTTTTTCCAAAAAGTCAAAAAGCCAAAAACAAAAAGAGGCAACAGTTTTGAAAAAAAAAATGAAAAAGGAAAAAATTGCCTTGATGAAAACCTAGTAAACAGGTGTCTTGGCAACACAAAAAAGAGTCAAGAGAAATAAATTTCGTCCAATAGTGAAAACCTGACAAACAAGTGCTTTGGGAAAGTACCATGATGAAAACCTAGCAAATAGGCGTCATGTGTAATTCTATGAACTTCTTGCATTCCATACTTGGGGCAGATTTTATCCATATTTTCCTATCGTATCATATCCCATCATTATCTTCCAATACCTCTATCATTTCCTCCAATATCCTATGGACATCCATCATATCCTTTATCCTACCAGCACCCATATATCCCTTATCCCTGATTGATCTTGCATATCCTATCCATATCCTATCATTTTCCTATTCATATCCTATCCAGGTCCTATTATTTTCCTATCCAAATCCCTTTCTTGTTCTTGATGAAAATAAGGACGTTCAATGCAAAACATGTTTTCCAAAAAAAAAAAACTCTTGACATGTCCATTCCACACATTCCATCCACTGCACTATTTTCCTTATCCTATCATTGTCTTAACCAGTCCCTTCGCTTGGTACAAAAATTGTTATCTCATTTCTTGGATAGTCATTGGCACCTAAACAGATCGCATGCAAGTCACCCCTGGCCTTCGTCCATCTACCATTCCATTTCCCCTTTGAAAATCTCCCTTCCTTGCTAGACACTAGGGGCAATTCAAATCTTGCAACTTGTAAATATCTTAATGTCCTAAAAAAATCCTAAAAAACCAAATAAGAAGCTAAAAATTCAAAAAAAAATTGTATAATGTCCTGAAAAAGGACCCTAAAAATCAAATATGATGCTGAAAAAATCATAAAAATCATAAAAAAGTCTTGAAAAAAGATCATCACAAAAAAATTCAAATATCTCAAAAATCCTAAAAATTGCAAAAGCTTCTTCAAAAATCTGCAATAAATTTGTACATACTTGTCTTCTTTTGCAAAATGATCATCATGTTTACAGACATCCGTGGCAGATTCATCATTTTGTGCTTAATGAAATCATATTCTCACAAACACGATTTGAATCATTGTGACTTAGCATTCAATCTGGTTGGACCTGTTTAATCTTTCGATCTTTACTATCAATCAACCAATCAATCTGTCCAATTTATCAGTCAATTTCCAAACTAAGCTATCAAACAAAGAACATTTAATGCAAGTAACAACAGGAGAAGAATGGTTGTTGGCTCACATTATTTTGGTGAGTGTTTTATCTTTCATTGATTTTTGTTTTTTGATCATGTTCCTATGCTACGCGATGATATCATATGAACTTATGAGCATAGCCAGGATGGCTCATGATCAGTTTTTTCTTTGTCTTTTGCATGTTTGATGATCTCATAAAATTCTGGGGCATATCTGCTGTATGCTTCGGGATGGAGAAGATCACCCTTTGTCTGCATCATGTTTTTTTACGCAAAAGGATGGCTTTCTCACTCTGGCTTTTGTGCCATGACGCACTGCATCCAGTTTTGCAATATCAACATAAGCTCTAATAACATAATTGCACTTCTGAAATCCAAACTCTTTCTATCTTACTAACATTTCTTTGTCTAATTTCCTCTTTTTTCCTAACATTTCTTCTATGAATCCTAGCAATCATCCTTCTTTTCAAAAAAATTTCCTCATATCATTTTCTACCCAATTTTTTGAGGGGGCATCCTACCTCCATCCCGTCGATCCACTGGGGCATGATTCTTAATTATTCTTTGACACAACACTCATAATTGCATTGTATCAAAGAGGGGGAAAATGTAGACAACTAAAAATGGTTCAATGTTTGTGCCCCTTTTTAACATGTCTTCTATATTGTGTGTTTGATCTTTAACATTCACTAATATTGTGTCATTCTTCCATGTCATCAATTACTAACATTTATCTCATTTTGGCCGAATTGATCATCTTCCTAAATCAATCCACGATCATTCCAAACTCATTTGATTCCAAACTCATATCAATGTATTATAAATCTCTTTCAATTAATCCTCTGGCATTGTAAAAGTTCATCAATGCCTCATCATCATTTAATTCCTCCAATAGCATTGTCAAAGTTTATCGATGCTATTTCATCATCAATCATCATTTTGAGAGCATTGTCAAAGTTCATCGATGCCTCTTGATTTCCTAAACTATTCTAGAATCATCGGAATTGACCCTAATCCTATCACTATTATCAAAGTCAATTCATTTATACATTAATGCCTTCAATTTGGCCAATAATTCACAAATTTGTCCTCTTAGGATGATTGACCTATGATTTATCCCTAGCCTTTATGAATCAATTATATTTATTCATTCTTATCCTAAGTCTTCACAATTAATTAATTTTTAATTAATTAATTGGCTAATTCTAATTTATGGAATTTTATAATTTTATAAATGCTAATTTTGATTTGTGAGGAATATTGATTTATTTATTGAATTAAATCCTCCTAATCCCACCTAATTTGTCATATCCATTAATTATGGTTCACATCCCTATTAAGGTGCTTCATGATATCTCCCATATATCTTCAATATTTATTCATTCAATTTCCCCCTAATCATGCTTCCAAAATCCTGCCTTCCTTTTCCTCCACTGTGCATTGAATTTATGCACTCTAATTCACCTGATTGCTTCTCATTTTCTATAAAATGAGATGCATTCCTCTCATTCAATTTTGAACCACTATCTCCTAGTATTCTCATTATCAATTTGTTCTTTTAAGTTCTTTTTACAATTGTGTTATTGTCAAAGAGCAACATTAAATCTACTCTATAGAGAAGAAAGGAGAGCATTTGAGCATCATTTGAAGGGAGTTCTTATGTTTTTATTGCATATTATTTATAAATTCCTATTTCAATGGCTCTAATGTTAGATTAGATAGGTTAGCATATTATTTAGGGTTTGTGGTTACCTAGATATGCTTCTTATGCATTTTTCTATTCTTACACTAATTTCCCACCATGGGATAGAAAATCTTTCTCCAATTTGAAGAAGATTGCCTTGATATGATTGAAGAAGAATGCCTTGGCTTGAAATATTTGAATGATTGAATTCTATTGAAAACTTGATCATAAATGATTTCACTTGATAGCTCGAGTATGGTCTTGATATTGACTGTGGATCACCAAAAAATTTAGAATAACTGAGAGGGGGGGATGAATCAGTGTCCTCAAAAATTAATCCAATAATTCAATTAAACCTTTATATCACAAATATTAAACCTCTAGTTATCTTTAGTCCTACAAGATGTATGCCTTGTGTAAATCTAACATATATATACTTCTTGGTGAATATACTATTTATCATTTTCTTAAGCTTTACCGAATAGCAGTTATCTTTTCCTAACCTTTACAAAATATCAGTAAATAAACTTAGTGTTTACAGACCAATCCTATTTTAGTAACGTGTAAAGAAAAACATCAAAGCAATGAACCATGTACACATTTGACACATGGATTTTTAACGTGGAAACCCTACTAAGGGAAAAACCACTTGGGACCGGTAACCCAAAATTTTCACTCTTCTGAAGTGAGCTCAGTGAAGAGACAACCCTATTAAAGGTTACAAACATACTGTTAAGTGCGACCTTGTTAGAGGATTTAAAACCATTGGTTAGTCTTTTGACCTTGGTCATTCACTATGATGTCAACAATAAAAACCTTTTGATATTCTTGAGTATCTCAATACATTAAGAACTGTTAAATCCCACTCGGTTAAGAGATTTTTTGAATCAATGGTTAAACTAAAATAGTAAATGATCTGTTCATTAATACAACTTTGAATTGCATATTTTTAGATCTATTGTAAGTCCATAATACCTTTCTGATCAATTTTCTCTTCTGTTCCTTTTCTCCCATCCTTGTTCTTTCTGCACAGTGAATGTTGTTGCTCAGTGTCTGTAGAATTCTTGGCTCTGTTCCTCAGTCTGTATGATCAGATCTGCATGAAGCCTTCTATCTTCACCAGAATTATACTCATCATTCATCTCTTGATAATGAATTACTTGTCTCTTTATATAGACATGGTTTCACCATTTATATTCCTTGTCTTTCTTGTTCTTGACATAGATAGCTTTCTTGGTCCGCAAATCTCTCCATGCATTGCTTTAATCTTTAAATCATAGCTTTAGTTTTATTCCACAAATCTCTCCTTGTTTTCTGTACTTTAAATATCCTTCTTATCCTTTGTTTATCTTATCGATGAAAACAAAGTAATCAATTAATTAACTCTATATTTAGCTCCTGCCAGCTAAGTATATGATCATTTCCTAACTCCAGTTCTGATCAGTGAGGGACTTTAGTTGTCCTCGGGCATTACCTTCAGTTCTGCTTGGGGTTCACTTTAGTTATGCTCGGTGTTACGGTGCTCATTATACACTATGAGTGCTCAGGGTTATCTATATGTCGGTGTGCACTGTCTATCGGTGTTTAGTGTCACTCGGTGTACACTAGCTTTATATGTTTACCGATAACATAAAATTTATCTCTTTGATTTCTTGAAGTCTATTACAATATGTAAATGACTAATCAGATTCTATCAAGTTGACATCAATGCCAATACAATATATTAACTGATTTAATGTCTTGCATAAATACTTTCTGCAGTTTGGTGATCATCAACTTGTCATCTTCAAACATTCAATCAGTTATAGTTCATCAATCTCTCCCTTTGGAATTGATGGCAACATACTTATCAAAAATATATGAAATATGTAATGTAAAGCATGCAATATCATACCAAACTTATTATTCTATGACCAATACAAATGTCTGACTCTCGGTAAGCTCTTGTAGCTTAGATTTGATTCTTGTAGAGTGCTTTCTTCATTCTTCATTCCCTTTACTAAATAGATATGTAGTGTTAACTTTTCTCCAATTCTCTCCCTTAGATGGATGGTTGTTTCTTTGAATCTTTCTCTCCCTTTGACTGTTCCTCTCCATGATGGATATTTTTCTTCTCTCACTTTGGATGATCAAGATAGATATTTCATATGGATATATTCATTTAGTTCATCCCTCCCTTTGATAGCAATGCCAAACATAAATATATCATGAATCTCTCTTTACATCAGTAATACCGCTCTGTAGTAGCCAACAATTTCTCAGGTGTTTGGTTCTGATAAGTACCTTCTTGTACTGATGTATCATTGCGGTCCATTTCTTTTCTTGCATCACATGAATGATCTTCTAATAATGTGTAGGCTGATGGAGCCTCTTAGTCAGCTTAGTGACCAGTAGACAAGGGTCGGACCCCTAGTATCTTCCTTAGGTACTCAAATGTATCTTTTGGCGATGGCTTTGTGAATATGGCTGCTAATTGTAATTTGGATTGTACATATTCTAGTATCACTTCTTTCTCTTGAAATTATTCCCTTAAGTAATGATACTTAACAGAAATTTGCTTTGTCTTAGCATGCATGACAGGTTTCTTTGAAATGTTGATAGCACTATTATTATCACAATAGATAATTACTAGTTCAAGGATTTCCATATTCATACCTTTCAATAATTGTTTGATCCATGCAATGTTAGAGCAATTTGCAGCAGCAGCCACATATTCTGCTTCTACAGTAGATTGTGATACGCATCCTTTCTTTTTACTTATCCATGTGATAAGTCTGTCACCCATAAAGAATGCTCCTCCTGTTGTGCTCTTTCTATCATCTATGTTTCCAAACCAATCAACATCTGTATAGACTTGAAGCTCAAATTTGCCTTCTTTATTATGCCACAGACCATAGTCTTTGGTATTCTTTAGATATCTCAAAATTCTTTTGACAACAGTCATGTGTGATTCCTTGGTATTAGCAGAGAATCTTGCAACTATACCAATTACATATGCTATATCTATTCTAGTATGTACAACATACATTAGCTTTCCAATCATAGATCTATATAAGGTCTAATTTACCTCGGTTGACTTGTCTTCCTTTGTCAATTTGCATCTGGTTGCCATAGGTTAACCAACTGGTTTGGATTCCTCCATTTTGAATATCTTCATAACTTCCTTGATGTATTGGGATTGTGTGATATAGATTACTTCATCCTGTTGAAGAATCTCCAGACCAATAAAAAATTTGATCTCCCCAAACATTGACATCTCAAATTCTTTGCTCATTTCATTAGCAAATGATTTGCATAACATATCATTACCTCCAAATATGATATCATCAACAAATATCTCAACAATCAAAATTTTATCATCAGTATCTTCTTTTAAATATAGATTATTGATATCACTTGTTCTTGCAAATCCAATACTTATGAGATAAGAGTGAAGTCTTTCATACCATGCTCTTGGTGCTTTTTTCAATCCATGCAAGGATTTATGTAGTCTACAAAACATGCTTCTCTTTTTAGGATAAAAAAACCCTTCTGGTTATTCAATGTATATTTCTTCTTCTAGTATTCCATTTAGGAATGCAGATTTGACATCCATTTGGTATACTTTGAATCCTTTGAAAGCAGCATAGCAAGTAGAATTCTGACTCCATTCTAGCAATGGGTGCAAATGTTTCTCCATAGTCAATACCTTCTTCTTGTGCATACCCTTTGCATGCTAGTCTTTCTTTATTTCTTGTGACTTCTCCATTCTCATTCAGTTTGTTTCTGAATATCATTTCCTACCTATGATATTTGTGTCACTCGGTCTAGGTACTAATGTCCATATTTTTTTCTTCTTAATCTATTCAATCTCTCCATTCATTGAACTGGCCCATTCTTGATTCTCAAGTGCAATATTAACAGATTTAGGCTCAAAATCACAAATCAAACATCTAGTGTTCAGTGACTTACTTCTTGTTCTCATTCCAGCTCTTTTGTCTCCTATAATCTAGTTCTGTGGGTGGTATCTTCTGACATACTTGGAAAGTACCATTTTATATATTTTTTCATCATTTTGATCATCATCTTGACCTTCATTTTGATCTTCATCGCTTGGTACATCATTGTGAGCAATTTCCCAATTTTTGGTGTTTGTTTCCTGATGCTCGGTTGCATTATTTTGTCACTAGGTAGTGATACACTATTTTTTGGGTAGAGTGTTAGGTTCTTTACTATAGACAAATATGTTGTAGTCTTCTGGTTCCTTTCTTCTTTCCTCATCATTTTTCTTAGCAAATTCGTCCACTTTAATATTTGCACTTTCAATGATTTTGTTAGAGGAATTTTTTAAGACATTTATAAGTTTTTCTTTTGGTAGAATAACCTAGAAATATTCCTTCATCACTTTTAGAGTCAAGCTTCCCATTTCTATCATCTTTCAAAATATAACATTGACTTTCAAAAATTCTAAAGTAACTTACATTAGGTGTGTATCCATACCATAGCTCATAAGATGTCTTATTGGTGTGTTTCTTCAATTGAACTCAATTTAATGTATAGATAGAAGTACTTACAGCTTCTCTCTAGAATGTTTGTGTGATGCCTTTCTCAATCATTAGTGTTCTGGCACAATCAACAATTGATCTATTTCTCCTCTCATCAATCCCATTTTGTTGTGGTGTTCTTGGTGCATAAACTTGTCTTGTAATTCCATTCTCATTACAAAAGTTAGTGAATTAATCAGAAATAAATTCTCCTCCTCTATTTGACCTTAAACATTTTAGTTCTTTTCCACTTTGTTTTTCAACTATGGCTTCATACCATTTGAACATCTTAAATGCTTCTGATTTCTCTTTTAAGAACATTACAATCATCATCCTAGAATAATCATCAACAAAGAGAATGAAGTATCTATCACCATAATAGCTCTTTGTTCTCATTGGTCCACATAAGTCAGTATGGACTAATTCTAGAATAGCATTAGATGCGTAGGTTTTTCTCTTGAAAATAGACTTTATCATTTTACCTTTTTGACAATTCTTACACATGACATGGTCGGGCTTTGACATGCTCGGTAAGCCTCTTACCTTTCTCTTCTTTCTTATCCTAACCATGTTGTCAAAATTCACATGACATAATCTTTTATGCCACAACCAAATATCTTCATTTCTAGCCAATAAACAAGTGGTCTTAATATTATCAATATAGAATAGGTTAGCTTTTGTTTGTTCACCAGTACCGGTCAACCTTCATGTTTCATTATAGATCTTTTCCTTTTTGTTCTCAAATGCAACTCGGTGTCTTGTGTTATTCAGTTATGAAACACTCAATAGATTATAGTTAATTCCTTTCACCCAATATGAATTTTCACTTATGATCAGATTATTTAACATGATGGTTCCTTTACCTTCAACTAGACAAGGTGAGTCATTACCCATTCTTGCTGATCTACCATTATAATATTCAAAAGTTTCAAACTTTTCCTTATCTCCAGTCATGTGGTGAGTACAGCCACTATCAATAATCCAGACATCATTTTTACTAACCTTAGATATGAGTGCAGTTTCAACATACCTTTCTTCTTCATCTAAATCATCCTTCATAGAAAAAAATATTACCTCAATGTCTTCATCAGACTCGGTGTCTATTTTTAGCTTTGTTCTCATTCAGGTAACAAGCCTTTTTTCTTTTGTCCTTGTAGTCTCGATTATCTCTTCTATCAAATTGTCGGTTGCTTCATTAATCTTAGTCATCACCTTTGTCAAAATTCTTTTCATAAGATCTATCATTGTTTCTATCTTCTTTTCTCTTGTTAGGGAATCTAGCAACAAAGTGTCCAATCTCTTTGGAATTAAAACATACCAATGGTAATTTACCTTTGTATCTACCTTTGCCTCTCTGCAATATTCTAGCCATTAGTGTTTCAATCTCATTAAGTTCTTGTTTGTCACTCTCACTTTCACTATCATTTCTCATAGTGTGTTTATGACTTGATTTACTTATTTTCAGAGAAGATTTGAATGCGGATTCAATAGTTGGTAAGACACTGTTGTCAAAGTTATTCATCTCAAATTAAATAAGTTTACCAATCAAACCATCTAGAGTAACATTTTTATTTTCTACTGCTCTCATTTCTTGAATAGAAAATACTCTAATAGCATAAATAGGCAGTAAGGTTCTGAGAATTTTACTTACCAATGTTTCTTCTTCAAGTACACCTCCTACTCCTTGGATAGCATTAACAACCTCTTTGATTCTGCTACTGTACTGAGTGATTTTTTTTCCTTGTTTCATTCTTAGGTCATCAAAATTTCCTCTTAGGCTTTCAGCCTTAGCTCTCAGCACATTTTTATCTCCTCCATGTACTAGCTTGAGTTTGTCCCACATTTTCTTTGCAGTGGTGCATGATTTGACATCTTCAAATTCAGTACCAGAGAGTGAGGAAGCAAGCTCTATCATCATAGAATTGTGTTCATGTTTCTCTCTCAATTGATCAACTGTTGGAGGTCTAGTAGGTAAAAAAAATTCAGTATCCAAGTAATGTGTGACATCATTTCTAGTACCTGAGAGGTGGAGTCTTATCCTGCTTTTCCATGATGAAAATTTGTCTTTGTTCAACTTAGGCACATCCCTTTTACTCATATTGTGATCTTTATCTTGAGTCTTAAAACTCTCTTCCAAGCACACAAGCTCTCATACTAATTGTTAGAATAACTGAGAGGGGGGGGTGAATTAGTGGCCTCAAAAATTAATCCAATAATTAAACCAAAACTTTATATCACAAATATAAAACCTCTAGTTATCTTTAGTCCTACAAGATGTATGCCTTGTGTAAATCTAACATATATATACTGCTCGGTGAATATACTATTTATTCTTTTCTTAAGATTTACCAAATAGCAGTTATCTTTTCTTAACCTATACCGAATATCAGTAAATAAACATAGTGTTTATTGACCAATCATGTTTTAGTAATGTGTAAATAAAAAACATCAAAGCAATGAACCATATACACATTTGACACATGGATTTTTAACGTAGAAATCCTGTTAAGGAAAAAACTACTTGGGACCGATAACTCAAAATTTTCACTCTTCTGGAGTGAGCTCGGTGAAGAGCCAACCCTTTTAAAAGTTACAAACACACTGTTAAGTGTGACCTTGTTATAGGATTTAAAACTATTGGTTAGTCTTTTGACCTTGGGCATTCACTATGTTGTCAACAAGAAAAACCTTTTGATACTCTTGAGTGTCTCAATACATTAAGGAATGTTAAATCCCACTCGGTTAAGAGATTTTATGAGTCAATGGTTAAAATGAAACAGTAAATGATATGTTCATTAATATAACTTTCAATTGCAGATTTTCAGATCTATTGTAAGTCCATAATACCTTTCTGATCAATTTTCTTTTTTGTTCATTTTCTCCCCTCCTTGTTCTTTTTGCTCGGTGAATGTTGTTGCTTCTCTATTCCTCATCATGTATGATCAGATTTGCATGAAGACTTCTATCTTCACCAGAATTATACTCAACATTCCTCTCTTGATAATGAATTACTTGTCTCTTTACATGGACATGGTTTCACCATTTACATTCCTTGTCTTTCTTGTTCTTGACGTAGGTAGCTTTCTTGATCTGCAAATCTCACCATGCATTGCTTTAATCTTTAAATCATAGCTTCAATTTTATTCCACAAATCTCTCCTCTCTTTTTTTGTGCTTTAAATCTCCTTCTTATCCTTAGTTTATTTGATTGATGAAAACAAATTAATCAATCAGTTAACTCTATATTTAGCTCCTACCAGCTAAGTATTGTGTCATTTCCTAACTCCAGTTCTGATCGGTGAGGGACTTCAGTTTGAAGGCATTATATTTTTCCATTAGTATATACAATGAAAAACATGATCTACACCATCGGTTAACACTACACTGATAGACAAGGCACAACACTACCTGATGCCAAGGTTACCCGATACTACCAAGTACAAAGCATCTTGACAAACACTATTCAGTGTTACCCGATAACAAAAAGGACAAAGGAACCTGACGAGTAACCAACAGTGCAATCTGATGAAATAGAAAAGAGAGGAACCTGATAGATGAAGGGAACCTGACAATCAGTTCAATGAAGGAACACTGACAGACTTTCAGTTCAACTCGACGGTCAAGAACCGACAGTCAATTACATCCTGCAAAAAGTGGATCTGACTTTCCATGTCAGATAATCACTGAAGTTTTATATTTAGCTTCTTAATTTGTTTTAAATCCATTATGTGTGGAGAAAGCAATGTAACTAATATTGTTTTAATCAATCTAACTATTTTAAAACATGCAAACTAAAGGATCAAGGTCAAGTTGTATACCTTGGATCAAGAGTTAACATTGTAATGTGTGATTCTAGAATAGGTCAAATACTTGTATAAATAGATGCTCAATATATTATGAACATGTTGTTCGATGATGATTGTAGCCACTGAGAGCATCTAAGGATCAGATAAGAGAATTCATGCAGAAGGACAGAAAATGATCAATTCAATTTCAAGAACAGAACACAGGCTACCAACGAGTAGGAAAAGGTATTAATCAATCACTATAGGTGATATTAATTGTAATACCTACCCCTTTGTCTGTCTGCCTGTGTCAGTTTCTGATCTCTTTTAAACCATAGTAAGTATGTGTTAGCTCTTTCAGGTGATTTTAAAGATATTCATGTGTTGCTTTTCAGTATGTTATTGATCCATTATTATCATATTGTATCTTTTGTGTATATGTGATTTAGGGTTATCTAATGATGCTTATGTATATGTTAGGATTTCATTTCGGTTATGGTTTCTGACAATACTG